>JAANQP010000035.1:0-206932 GCA_011320165.1 Fusarium protoensiforme
AACCAGATGCATGTTTGATAGGCCGCTAGTTTCGTCTGTCGTCTACAAAGCAAAGGGGGAGGAGGTAGTCAAACACGGGGGGATAGAAAGAAGGGGGAGAGGGGAGAGAGAGAGAGGGAGGGAGGGGGCCAGCGAAAGAAGCTTTCCCCCGGCACCGTTAGCCGTAATGAGAAAGGTAGCCTGACTTGTCTCGACTCGTCCATGACTTAAACGGGCATGGATATGGATACTGTCATAATAATAGTAGGTATCTGAGCTCAGTGTTTGCCTGGCCCCCCACTGTCGCGTGGTTTCCAGGTTGCGATAAGGCCGGGGGTGAGGGTATGGGGTTTGCCTTCTTGATAAGGCCGATTGGTCATTTGCGCCCGCCGGCCATCGATTCGGTTATCACCGTTTGCGTCCAAGTCTTGGCTTTATTTTGATGGCTGGTTATTTCCGGATCCGATAGTACATATCTTGTAGATGTGTGTACTGTGACATGGAGATGGAGTTGTGAACGGTCGCACATGTCAGCATTAGCTTACGTTAGTACCTCTGAATGGACTCACTCACTCACACAACCCTAGCTGTCCAAGTATAGGTAGCTAAACAAAGCGATGTGGTATTCTTTAATCCTGCCTACTGACCATGTATCCATCCTTCAAATACCATCCTACACCCCAAACGCCATCCGCGAAACATCATCTCTGCGTAAACAACGAGAACCCGGGAGGTTGAGCCAGATAGGATTCCTACTCCTCCTCAACTTCCTCATCCCACTGCTCCTTTTCCTTCTTGAGCAGGTCCGCCATGTCTCCCGTCTTGAAGATGGAGCTACCTTCGTCTGCCTCCCTTGGCACCTTGCGCAGGCTTTCGTCGTCAAATACCGACCCGATAGTGTCGATCCATCGCCGGCGTCGCTCCATCAGCGTCTTGGTCAAGTCACCAATGCCCGGCCGTGCCATACCAGCACCGCCGCCAACAAAGTGACTGCCTCCTCCCGCGCCTCCAGGGCGCTTTGTCTTTTTGCTCTTGCCAATTGTCCGTGTCCGTTTAAGATACGCAGCCTGGACCTGAGTGTCGAGATCCTCTAGAATAGTCTGGTATTCCTGATAAGCCATGCGCTCACGTACCAGGTCTGTCAATCGCGCTTTGCGTGCTCCATTGATCAGCATCTGGTCCTTAAGTCGACCTTGAAGGAGACGTAGTCTCGCCGCCACCTCATCGTCGTAGTGCCCGTCAAACTCGGCCTCGAATCCTTCAAGGGGCAGAAAGCCAATGTGCCTAAGTTCCTGTTTGATGCGCTCATCGACTTGCGAGTATTCCAACTTTGGGTGTGATGCCTTCTTCCAAGCCTCGGTCGCTGACTCTGGCATAAATGCTGCCGGTTGTTGAGGATTTGACTTATCATCGGGGCCTCCAACATGGTCTTCGCCATTGATATCGCCGTTCATACTGACATCCCCGTTCGTCGCACCGTTGGTTGTTGGTTTTTCATCTGAAGGTTGTGCGCGAGCCTCTGGTCGCAGGGTTTGCATCAGCCGTGTCAGCAAAGGGCCAACAGATAGCTTGTCCGTCTCTCCCACGTCGTCATCCATGTTGTCGATGTTCCCGCGCGGTTGGTTGGGTGGGAGCTTATCACGGGCTTGCTGAGGCGTGTCGATCGACATTGCGCCGTCCTCCTCGGCCCAGATCTCTGTGTAATGTCTCTTGCCGCGCTTGGGCATGACAAAAGGCGTTACCCGGTCTCCCCTCTCGCGCAAAAATGCCAGGTCTTCCTCGGAAAATGGTCGAAAGAAGGGATCGACGTATGAAGAGAATGTGGTAAAGTTGATCTGACTGCTAGGCTTCGCATTGCTAAAGTCATTGTCGGGCGGATCGCCTGCAATGAGGTCGGCGAGATCGGACTTGGGGTACGTTGCGACTGAATAAATCTCTTTGCGCTCCTCATCTGGCATGCCGGGGTAGGTTGGCCGAATCTCGTACACGGTTGGGTCGGGGAAGGTGGAAGGATCCTCGCCGAAAGTCATTGCTTGAGGTTGTTCGCGACGGGGCGGCGCACCCTCGTCCTCGGAACTCGACTCGTCTTCCTTTGATTCCGCCTTGGCCTTGTTGTCGACATCCATAGCCGATGGTGAAGCGGCGGCAGCGGGGGACAGTGAAGAGCTTGCGTCGCGATCGTGTTTGCGTTTGGAATCTCTCATGGGAGACGAACGTTCTGGTAAAAAATACCGTTAGCATAGATCCCAACAACCCAACAGGGTGACTGTGGTTTCTGCCAGGTATCGGCACTGGCAACCACCTGTCCTCCAAAAAATCTCAACAGCGTAGGAAGCCATACCAACGTTGCCCTCCTGCGGCGCAAGCGTATCGGGCTTCTTTCTCTTGTGTTTAGGGCGCTTCCCCTCTTGTTCGCCATCGGCACGTCCCGAGTAGTCGTCCGGTCGCTTCTTGCGCTCGTCGGCCAAATGTCGCATTCCGCGATCGTAAAAGGTTGAGCGCTTTTCCATAATATTGGATAAACTCTTTAGGCGCTCTATCATGCCATCGAGGCTCTTGGAATCGGGGATGGTGGCATTGGAGGCGGACTGATCGACCATATCATCGTAGGTGAGGTTGCGAAAGAGAATCACCCGAGTATTCAGATAGTCAGGATCATACACATCCTGCGGCGGGAGGCTAGCCGTCGCAACTGGGGCTGGCGTCGTGTTGCGGCTCTGCTTCTGAATGGCGGCAGAGTTCTTCTTGCCAGTGCCCTTCTGGCTCGACCCGGGCGGCATCGTGACGGGTGTCTATCTGGAGGGCCGGCGCAGCTTGAGCGTATACGATTTTCAGAGACTCGTGGCCTCGAGGAGGATAAAGTTAGATGCTGTTGAATAGCAGCGGCAACAACAATAAAGGGAGTCGACAGGCGCGCGATCCATGCGACGTGCGTCAGAGCCGCCTCGAGCTCCAATCACTTGGCGCCCCTGCCTGGTAGTGGCGTCGGCTGAGGGGCAGGCACTTCTTTCCCGTGATGGGTTCGGAAGAACTATATCTCCGAAACAGTGAATCTCTTGGCCATCACTCAACCTTGCTTCACTTGATTGTTCATTTGTTACTCTAAATGTGTCCAATGAATTCAAGTTTCTTCTACTTGGAATCAAATACTGCAAAAATCCATCGCTCGACATGCCGAGACGAGCAAAATGAGTCACCCTCGCCGTCATGATCCCCCATAAGGCTCTCATACACCTCGACTACTGTCTGTTATTCACGACCTCCTCGTAGTGAAAAGGTTCTCTATACCCTGATCGGGTTCGGTCAACGATAGATTCGGCGGAGAATAATGACGTCTGGCGAAAACGGGTGTCGGTCCTCCACATGACACCGCCTCGGCTCTTCCCAACATGACCAACTCGCTGTATCCGTACATTGAGGACTACCAGATGCCGGGGCACCTCACCATCGTCGGAGCTGTGGAGATTTGGGTCCCATTCTCGGCATGAGGAGCTCCGCTTGTGTCGCCGAGTGGAGCATCATATTCGGCTCGACGCGACAGTACCCTGTGCCGATGCCGACGTGAAGCTCCGTTGTGTTCTTCCTGGTGAGAGTTGTTGAACAGCTCGCCTTGCTAGCTACCTAGGCTCAGGATGCCTACCGCGCTGCTGCGAGTCACTTCCTGGAGCTCTGGCGCGCGAGGCAAAGTGACACGAAAATGATGCCAACAGACATCCATACTGCTTTCTAGCCATCACAATCACCTTGCAGTGCTGCAATTAGCTCGGTATCAGGTTGATGTTGCATCATGGCATGTTAACTACGGGGAGAACCGGTCGATATGTACAAAGCCTCAGTCACCCAAGAGCAAGTCAACCAATCGCCTGAAGGCTCCGATCCTGCCCGGCGCAGGATTCAGCACCCTAACTACCCCAGAAATTCCATCCTCTCGCCTCTCAAGGGTTTGTTGTCGGCCAAAAGTCGCCCCTAGCCACCTCACCCAGCGAGCATCAACTCTCTCCAGCTCCAATTGGAACCTCGAGATGGCCCTCGCACTCGAGAAAATGCCGCAGAACTCAATTGGCTTTCACCCTGAAGAGCACGGGGCCCTTCTCTACCGCTCTTCATTCCAATCATCAATGGATGGCTTGCCCTTGTCCTTACACGGTTGTTGACTGCTACATGTGGTGGACAACTCTTCTCTGATTGGCTGTTGGGTTTCCTGTTTGGGATAACACGAGGGCGGCCTTCCAACCGACTAATACCAACAACCAGCCATGGATCATAGCAGCGAATAGCAAGAGACCATGGCACCTTGTCATGACACGAAATTTCGTCCTGAATCAAGTTCTTTTCCAAGTGAAGACGCCGTTCAAGAGAATAGTGAGGCGCGGTCACCACGTTTAGCAGGATTCGACCCAGGTCAACAGAACTCGGAGCCAAGGTTAACCTTGATGCCACTAATTCACTTCTCGAAGGATCATTCGAGACCACGATCGTCGTCAATATAGTAAACAGCAGTGCCTATCTTCCATCCCCACTCACATTCTCGAGAGCAGAGCAACCGCTCATAGCGAACGAAGCGTGGCACATGTGCGCCTCCGCCGCAGCCTTGCAAGGTCCCTGAAACTGCACTGTCCTGGAACATGTGCTTCAGCCATTGGCTCACGCCTCCATCGCCCACGTCGTCACTTGTGCTCAGCATGAACCCTGGCGGCGGGGTATCATGGCTATCTGGTGGGGTTGGGCAGATCAACAGGGGACTTTCTGGTGCGGGAGCAAGTAGATTGGCGTTGAGAACATCGTGTGCGAGGCGCCACAGCTGGCGTCCGCTACGGACAACAGCCGTGCCGCCGAGTCTGGCGCGGCCATGGCAGCCGAATTGAAGTTGATACTGGGCTCTCTGGCTAGCCAACTCGCGTGCCTCGACGTATATATCCCTGGCTCGCCGTGTCCCTGGTCTCTAGATTCATGTCCATCTTTCAACCTGGTCGTGTGAACGGTTTTCAACACTGCTTCTACAGCTTGCCTGCTTTTTCAACACCAATCCTCTCGACATACAATGAGAGAGTACCATGGCTTCTCATGTGCGTCCTTGTCCAGCAATGCTCGGTCGCACGCCTGCTAATCCTGTCTGCTAGGGTGGTAACATGTTGTCCTTGGCTAACGCTCAGTCCCTTCTGGCCGGTGTCGTGGCGGCTGCTTTCAGCACTCTCTGCCTCACCTCCATCTTCTCCAGCAAGGGTCAGGACGAAGCCCCGGGCTTGATCAAGTCTTTCTTCCTCTTCTTTTACTCCTCCTTCATCAAACCCCACCAGGGCGGCTCAAAGGGCAACCAGCAGGATGCCCTCGAGAGCTTCTACAAGAAGCAGGCCGGGGCTTATGATGCTACCCGAAAGGTGCTCCTCCGTGGCCGCGAGGACATGCTGGCGCTTGTGGCCGCTCAGCTTGAGGCCAAGCTGAAGGGTGCGGCTCCCAAGAGCGGCAAGAACAAGCAAATCTGGGTCGATGTGAGTCCTCTCAGAGCGGTTATATACCAGACAAGCAATTGACGCTCACATCCACAGATTGGCGGTGGTACTGGCTTCAACATCGAGGCAATGGCCGCCTTTGTCGATGTGCCCACCTTCTTCTCGAGCGTATACCTCGTTGACTTTTCTCCCTCTCTTTGTGAGGTGGCTAGAAAGCGATTTGAACGACTTGGCTGGAAGAATGTCAAGGTCGTTTGTGAGGACGCTCGCAGGTTCCGTCTTGAGGACTACGAGTCGGGCATGACCTCCAAGCCTATCCCTCCTCGCTCTCCGGCGTTGAGCTACTTTGATAAGCCTCGCCCGGACTTTGGTGGAGCTGATCTAATCACCATGTCTTACAGCTTGTCTATGATTGTAGGTGATAGATGACAGTCCAGCTTGAACAACGCTAACATTAGGTCTTAGCCTGACTACTATTCGGTTATCGACTCTGTGACCTCGCTGCTGGCGCCCCAGGGCATTCTGGGCGTGGTGGACTTTTATGTACAAAACAAGGTTGACTTTGCCTTCCGAAACTACACAGGCGGTCTCGTGGATCGCCATGTCAACTTCTTGTCGCGAAGCTTCTGGCGTTCCTGGTTCGATCTTGACCGCGTTGGCCTCGAGCCCAGCCGCAGAGACTATCTTGAGTACAAGTTCGGCACCCTTCTCAACGTCAACACTCGCAACAATGGTCTAGGAGCCATTCCCTACTACATCTGGCTTGGATGCCACAAGAAGCCCTTCTCATCGTCCAGTCTTCCCCATGAGATTGTCGAGCGCATCGATGCTCTGGTCACCGAGTCCCCTTACCTGTATCCCGCCAACCAGGGAGATGCTCTTACCCGAGCCATTGAGAGATCTGCCCCTGAGATCCGCTCCAAGGCCTTCCTCACTGCTGTGCAGAACCTGTCTTCCAACCTCCCCCTCCCTTCTTTCTTCTACCAGAACCACCACTGGCGCATTTACTACGATGACCAGCTGGCCAAGCACACGCAGTTCAAGGACGAATACATCTATGCCTTCACCTGGGAAGACACCCGTGTGGACGAGCGCCTCTTGAAGCTTGGTGCCGAAGACAAGGTTCTTGCTATCACCTCGGCCGGAGACAACATCCTGTCCTACCTGCTGCAGAGCCCTGCCAGAGTCCACGCTGTTGATCTCAACCCCACGCAAAACCATCTACTCGAGCTCAAGGCCGCCTCTTACACTGCCCTGCCCTACGAGGATTTCTGGAAGATCTTTGGCGACGGAAAGCACCCTCACTTCCGCGAGCTGCTCATCACCAAGCTGTCCCCTCACCTCTCTGGCCGTGCTTTCCAGTACTGGCTGAAGAACGTTCATGTCTTCCAGAACAGCAGCGGCTACGGCCTGTACGACACGGGTGGCTCGCGCCATGCCATTCGCGTCTTCCGCTGGATTGCCCGTATCTTTGGACTGCAGAAGGCTGTCAAGCAGCTCCTCGAGGCCAAGACCCTCAATGAGCAGCGAGAGATCTGGCGCAGAAAGATCCGCCCTGCCCTGCTGTCCAAGCTCGTCTGCAACCTGGTCGTCTCTCAGGAGAGCTTCCTGTGGGCTGCTCTCGGCGTCCCCAAGAACCAACTGGCCATGATCGAAGCTGACCACGCCGAATCTGACCTGGTCAAGGGACCCAAGCCCCGTGCCAAGAACACTCGTTCCCACGCCATCTGGCACTACATGGTCAACACGCTTGACCCTGTCGCTGAGGAGACTCACATCGCCGCTGACAACCCTTACTACTATGTCTGCATGGATGGCAAGTTCTCGCCCAAGTGCCATCCCGATTACCTCGGCCCCAAGGCGCACGCCAAGCTCTCGCGTCCTAACGCTCTCGATGGTCTCCGCATTCACACCGATGAGCTCGAGGAAGTTATTGCGCGCATCACACCCGGCACGCTGACTGTCGCCGTCGTCATGGACAGCATGGACTGGTTCGACACTGGCTCCCGTGCGGCCGCCCAGCAGATCACCAAGCTCAACCGGGCGCTTCAGATGGGCGGCCGCGTGCTCCTACGCTCCTCAGCTCTGACCCCCTGGTACATCAAGGAGTTTGAGGGCCACGGCTTCACGCCCAAGCGACACGGTGCCCGAACCGACGGCGCCTGCATTGACCGTGTCAACATGTATGCCAGCTGCTGGATCTGCACCAAGTCAGAGAACTTGCCTCCCCCTACCCCAGAGATGGACAGGGCCGGAGGCTCTGAGATTACTTCTCTGACTATCTAAGTGTGTGAGTGTTTGGAGCCTCTATACGGTGGCTCTGGGGAGTGGATATGGGTATTGTCTCAATTCTCGCATGAGTTAATTGACGTGGACCAGGACAAAGGAATAACTACCTACATACAAACAAACAAGAGAATAAAACTGATTTTTCGCAAGTTGCTAACGCTCTTTGCTCGCAATGTTATATGCTACTTTATCACGGCATGCATGTCTCAGCTGTTCGTAGGGGTGCAGCTCTATGGTGAAGTGAAAGCTTGTACTTCATAATGGATGTCAACTCAACAACCACAAGACGGTTCACGAGGCACAACTCCCAGTAATAATCAGGCATGTAACTTTACTATTCAATTGGTCTTGAATAAATATCAAGCTCCATGTCATTGGGTTCCATGTGAACTTGGCCAAAGCTTCTACTATCTCGGCCGAGGTCTACCGAGGAATTGAAGATGCCAAAGTTCAATGGCGAATTGGACATGACTAACAAGACAAACCTCGTTGTTTTATACCAACAAGCAATCTTTGTGACACTCCAAACCCTCTCACAAGAGCGCAATTGTGTTATTGTGCAAGAATCGTCAATCTTTGCTTAACTCAAAGGAAATTTCTATACAGTTGCCTGCAGCCAATTTTTTTACCTGCTCGACAAGTAACACCACCATCAAACACATACACGCCCATCACTTTGATTCATCCCCCACTCATGCCTTCCAGATCCGCTTAACGGCCTCAGTAATGCCGACGTCGTTGGTCTCAAACTCGTACAGTCCCACGCCGACAATCACCGTCGCGATGTTGAGCAGCCAGTCAAAGATCTTGCGGAGGCCGGCGTAGGTGCGCTTGGGGATGTAGTCGATGACGACCTGCTGGAAGCCCATGTGGGAGTGGAGGAGGAGGACGCTGCAGAGGATGGCGTCGAGGGTGGGGTTGAGGGAGCCGGAGGCGAAGGGGGCGATGGTCAGGGGCACGAGGCCGGCGGCGAGGAGGCGCTCGAAGGACCAGTGGTAGGAGCCGTGGGCGGCGCTGGGCTCAGGAACGGGGGCAGGGTCGTTGACTGTGAAGAGAGGTCAGTTTATCATGTGAAGCCGGTATGCGACTCGGAGATCATACCGCCGCCCTGGATTCGCTCTGCAAAACATGTCAGTACAAGCTCTGGAACGCAGCAGTTGGTAAACTACTCACGAGGACCAGGAGGGAGAATGGCACTCCGTCGGGAAGAGTTGTGGAAAGCAGCAACGCCCATGGGCTTCATGAAGGCACCTCGGGTCGCGACGGAGGGGGCAGCGGCCCATCGAGAAGCCAGGGCGGTCTGCCTGAGCAGAGAGGGACGCACAATTGAGGCCATGGTGAGTTGAATATGCGGTCGGCGGCGCTCAATTGGGTTGGCTATATCGAGGGCGTGGGGAAGGAGGGTTGAGGTTGATGATGATGTATGGGATTCTCCAGCTGCTGCTGTAAACCTGAGTCGGAGGAATTGCCGAGGATCTCGAATTGCAAGCCTCGTGATTGGTCGGCTGCATTCCGATCAAGGCCGTGAAGCCGGATCAGTCGGGACGCAACAATGCTTCTCCGATGATGATCCCGAGGCTGCCTGTGATTGGCCAAATTTTTCAATGTCGCATGGGAATTTTTTGAACGGCGGCTTCGGAGCCATCATAGGTTGGTTTGGTAGAGAGTCGAGGTTCAATTCTTGCTGTTTCTACCATCCGTTTCTTTCCAGGACGAGGCAATTGGGCCCGAAACTCCAATTCACAGCCATGGCGTCCCGCCTCGCCGTCTCCAAGCTCACACCCTCAAGACCCATCGTCCATCCAACGTCTCTTGGTCGACAGAGACCCCTCCTCATAAGCTTCCAAGTTCGAGGCGTCTCAACATCACATCTTATCCAGGTCGCCGCGGGCCAACAACGGTGGAAAGAGCGGGGCGACAAGATTCAGAATGGAGAGCTTCCACACACCTGGGATGTCCTCCAGGAGCGAGGTTATATCAAGGACGTAGCAGGGTATGTTTTATGTCAGAATGCGCCTGGTGTATATGGATGCGACCTAACCTTTTGGTCAGAGACCCCGAGAGGATCAAGGAGATTATGCGAGTCAAGCGGATAGGCACATACGTCGGGATCGATCCTACAGCTGACTCTCTGCACGTCGGCCACCTGCTGCCTCTGATGCCCATGTTCTGGATGTGGTTCCACGGCCACCCCGCCGTCACCTTGATCGGTGGCTCGACCGCTCGAATTGGCGACCCTACCGACCGGCTCGAGAGTCGCAAGATCCTGACCAACTCGGAAATCTCAAAGAACATCACCAAGATGCACGTGCAGCTGACCAAGTTATGGACAAACGTCCAGCACCTGAGGGAAAAGTACGGCTACGAGAAGGACTGGGCGGCCAAGCATCACCTGTTGAACAACAACATGTGGCTAGGGAGCCTCACCCTATACGACTTCGCCAAGAGGATAGCCAGACACACCAGGATTGGGCCCATGTTGAGCAAGGACACGTGAGTTCAGTCTCAGCCTCCCCCAGAAGCATACCTCTAACCATGCACAGGGTGAAGCGCAAGATGACCGAGGGAGACGGCATGTCCCTGGGCGAGTTCATGTACCCCCTCCTCCAGGGCTGGGATTTTTGGCACATGTACAACAAACTCGGCATTCAGATGCAGATTGGAGGTTCTGACCAGTACGGCAACATCGTCGCTGGAATCGACGCCCTCAAGACCATCCGCGACACCGAGGAGGCGCCTCACGCCAGGATGCCCACCACCTGGGAGCATGATCCCATTGGCTTCACCGTTCCCCTGCTGACTGACTCGTCGGGCGCCAAGTTTGGCAAGAGTGCTGGCAACGCCATCTGGCTGGACGAGTTCAGGACCTCGGCCTTTGACCTGTACGGCTACTTTGTTCGACGGTCGGACGAGGAGGTGGAGAGGCTGCTCAAGATGTTCACATTTATGCCCATGGAGAATATCGCCAAGACCATGGAGGAGCACCGCGTCAACCCCCAGGGACGGGTCGCGCAGCACACTCTGGCCTTTGAGGTCGTCTCGCTCATCCACGGCTCGCAAAAGGCGCTCCAGGAGGCCAAGCAGCACGAGTTCCGGTTCGGCGGCTCGCTTCCCCTCGTCGTCAACGAGCCAGCTGAGGAGAGTGGCATCGTTACCGCCAACAACGCCCCCAGGAGCGACATCAAGCTCCCTCGCTCCATCATGAAGAGCTCCCCAGCCAAGATCCTCTTCGCTTCAGGTCTTGCCAGCAGCAGCAGCGACGGCCAACGACTTCTCTCCCAGCAGGGAGCCTACATCGCCGCTCAGCCGGGCCAGAAGAGGGGTCTTGTCCCCGGTAACCTGTCCTGGACACCGATGAAGGCTTGGTTCCCCGAGGAGACGTCCAAGTTCCTCATCGATGACTGCATGCTTATCCTACGCAAGGGCAAGCACAATGTTCGCATCGTGGAGCTCATCAGCGACGAGGAGTGGGAGGCTAGCGGTGAGATCTACCCTGGCCAGCCCTTCACTGGCGTCATGCGCAGAATGAAGGATGCGCTCAAGAAGGAGGCTGAGGCAGAGGGCAAGGAGATCTCGGATACTGACCTGGCCGAGATTGCACTCCAAAGGCACTCGAGGGAAAAGAGGCTCAGGGTGGCCAACAACCCAAACATCGAGCTGCCCAACAGGCAGGAGTGGCGCCAGCGCGGCCGGACCAACAAGCGGTAAAAGAAGAGAAAATGGATGAACTGGCCTGGCCTGAATAGATGTTCAGGCCGTGTAAGATGACGCTGTACATTACTGTAATCTGCATGATACCATAGATGAGATGTGATGTAAAATAAATAACTCATGAGTACAAAACGCTGGTCCTCGGTTTATCGGTAGAAGACGACCAGGTCTCCCTTTGGAACTGGCAGCTTCTTGAGCTTCTCCATGATCTCGCTATCCGTCAGGTTCTGCTCCGTGATAATCTGGTCAAAGTGATGACAACCATCAGTATACCTCTGCAGAGGATCTCCACCGGGAATCGGTCGGCTCTGGCCAGAGGCCAAGGCAGCGAGGTACTGCTTGGAGACGACAAACTTGTGGACGCGATAGAGGCAGCCCTTGATGACGCCGAACTGGACGAGTCTGCGGACATCGACGAAGCGTAGGACCTCGAAGCCCGCGTCTTGATGGCCCTTGAGCCACTCCATAACCGTTCTCCCAGGGGCAAAGGTAGACATGAGCTTGATGAGGTGATAGTTGCTGACACGGCCGCGGCCGTGGGAGACATAGGCGGCGCACTCGTCGACCATGCCGTCAACGTTGCGGATAAAGTCGTGGATGCCCGGGCGCGGGGCGTAGCAGGCGGAGAAGAAGAACATGTCAAGGAGGATGATGGTGTCGTAGTAGAGAAGGTGACGCAGAGCCGTCTTTGCGAGCTCGAGCGAGACCGAGGCGGCGTGGGCGATGCGGCGGACGTCAGACACGCCGTCAATGTGGGAGATTACCTTTTGAAGGGTGAGATCCCAGGTCGGGTCGACAATGTCCGCAAACTTGGTCTTGGGGACGGGGACGTGCCAGCCCCGGACGCGAGGAGGGTCGACGTGGTGAGGGAAGAGCTTCATGTTGATGGTGTTGGCTTCATCTGTTGAGTTGTGAGTTTTCCATTCCTGCGTGTTTAGGGGCTGTTCTGTTTGACATACCAACTGGAATCATGCACTCCCCATAGTTGTCTAGATCCTCCTTGACAATCTCGAGCAGACTATCAATAGGCCTCCTCCCGGGGCCCTTGGTCTCAGCATTCTGACTCAGATACTCATTCTGCTTCTCCATCTCCGAAAAGGTCGACGCCAGGCCACGGACGACGCGCTCGTAGGGGACATGGTCGACGTCGGCGTCGAGGACGAGGCCAAAGTTGAAGATGAACTCGTTGCGCAGGTACTTTGTGTGGGGGATGACGACGGGGTGGCCGAGGACGGTGTACTTGCCGTCCGGTGTGTTGATGGTGAGGTAGCGGTTGCAAAAGGCCTGGCGGGGGATGATGTACTCGTGCAGGACGTCAAAGTCGATGAGGGGTGCCTTGGTTGAGTTGTCGACGGGGGTGATGCAGCCCGCGGGGGACTGGGCGACAATCTTGGGGCCTGTGTGCAGTGTTAGAGAGGTTTTCGGTTGGTGGCGAGTGTGTGAGATGAGTTACCCTCTTGGGGGAAGAACCTGGCGTAAAAGATGCCTTGGATCATGATGGCTCCGGGCTCATCGTCTGGTGTTGATCATGTCCTCGTTGTCGGTTCAAGTCGAGTGAGATGTTTGCGCTTGCAAATGATCCAGACTTGTTGCATCACCAAAGGTCTCCTATTCCTTCTCTATTATTCTTTGAGGAGTATACGATGGCTTTGTACGTTTTGAATGGTTGGGAGGTGTTGATGTGAGGTCGTCGTCTCATTCAGCCATTGGATGGATGCACGTTGGTTGAGTGACCTGAGAGCGACAGTGGTGCCCCGCCATTCAGTTCTGGCAAAGTTGGCTACCCTAGACCTTCCAGCTGGATGGTATGGATCTTCTCTTCTGTACCTAGGCATTGAAGATGGAATGATGCCATTGGCGGGTTTATCATTGTGTACCATTATCTCTTTGATCCCGTTGGGGTTGTTTAGTTGTGCGCATTTGCCCCTATCGTGTCGCAACAAGGCCTGCTTCTCAGCTTTGTCACAAGCAATCTGGCGATAGAAGGTGGTGGATCGCAATGGAAGAGCCTATCAAGATTCTTAGAAGAGAGCCAAACTGTCCTTACCTAGGCTTGAGGAACATGTTCATGTGTTTACCTCTTTCTCACGAAACTCAGCTGACCATCACCAACTCTCACTTATCACAAACATTAAGTCTAGTTGCGCTGCATCTTCTTCTCTAGCATCTGCTCTCCTTCAAGGTTCTCCACCCTCGCGCGTCATTGGCAGTGCAGTCTGCCCCACGTCACCGCCGGCGGCTGTAGTGCCTCCCGCCAGTACATGCTCGCTTGTCGTCTGTGTCGCCGCCTGGAAACCACCACCTTTGGCCGACTTGGCAACCGTAACCTCGCCTCACCACGAGAAACGCCTCGCCTCTCCCGTAGCATCTCGCATACATATCGAGTAGCGCGATAGCAAACCACCTCCGAAGCTGCCACTCGTCTACGGCCTCCGCGCACTCCCGACATCGCCTCACCTAATCGCCTCCACTCCTCACTTTGCGCCGTGTGTCAACACCTCGCCTCCCCTCACCATGGCCGACAACGCCGAGCCGAGCGGCGACGCTCAAATCACCTTCAAGGTCAAGACGTCGTCCGATAGCACCCACGTCATCACCATGTCCGAGAACGCGACCGTCCTCGACCTCAAGACCAAGCTGGCCGGCGAGGACCTGGAGAACATTGCCGTCGAGCGCCAGCGTCTGATCTACTCTGGCCGAGTCATGAAGAACGACGATGCCCTCAGCACCTACAAGATCAAGCACAACAACACCATCCACATGGTCAAGAGTGCCGCCAGCAATCAGCAGCCCAACCAGTCTGCCTCTACCCCCGTCTCTACATCCACATCCACTCCCGCCCCCGCCAACATGGCCTCGGGCACGGCCAACCAGCCCTTTGCCAATTTGACGGGGGCCAGATATGCCGGCTTTGGCAACGGCCTGCCCGGCCTCGACATGTTCGGACCTGACGGTGGCGTATGTCTAACGTTGCTCTTGTTTCTCCCCCAAGGTTCCACTGCTAACCACTATGCTGCAGATGGGCGCTCCCATGGATGAGGCAAACATCCAGCGTATCATGTCTGACCCCAATATCCAACAGTCGATGAACGAGGCCCTCAACAACCCTGATTTTGTCAACATGCTCATTGACTCGAACCCGATGCTAAGAAACATCCCCAACGCGCGAGAGATTATATCGTCGCCCTTGATGCGACAGATGATGACCAGCCCCGAGGCCATGGCTCAGGCTATGCGCATGCAGAGGGGCATGCGAGGTGAGGGAGCCTTCCCTGCTCCTGGAGCTACCGACACGACGCCCCAAGGAGCTGGAACTGGGGGCAATGCTCAGGGAACCAACAACCAGAGCCAGCAGAACCCATTCATGAACCCCTTTCTCATGTCAGGCATGATGGGCGGTCAGCAAGGAGGAGAAAACCAACCCAACTTGGCGGCACTGATGCAGCAGCTCCAGGCCCTCGGCAACGTGGGCTTCGCACCCTTCGGCGCTCCTCCCAGCCAAGGCCAGACCCAGACTGCGACAGGTCAGACGGCGACAGGGACCACGCCTAGCCAAGGCACCACGAACAGCCAGCAGACTTCGGGAACCACCACCAGCCAAGGTGATGCTCAGCAGGGCTCGACCACTAGCCCACCACCTCCTGCGAATCCCTTTGCGGCGCTGTTCCCTCCCCCCGCTGGAGGTGCCCAAGCCAACAACCCCTTTGGCATGAACCCCGAGATGATGCAGCAGATGATGTCGATGTTTGGTGGCCAAGGCTCTTCTCCAGCGGCGCCTCCTGACAACCGGCCCCCTGAGGAGCGCTACGCTGAGCAGCTGCGTCAGCTCAACGACATGGGATTTTTCGACTTCGACAGGAACGTGGCGGCCCTGCGACGGAGCGGCGGAAGCGTGCAGGGGGCGATTGAGCATCTCCTGTCGGGTTGAGTGAGGATTGACTGATGGTTGGATTTTGTGGTCTTGGCCCTTTGGCGGCTGGACATGTCGTTCAGCAAGGCGTCACGTTGTTGTCGTTGTAGAGAGCAGCCCGGACAAGTTGAGCAATGCAGTCTGGCGTGGGGATGTGTGAAACGACGATGGAGCATACCTCGAACGTAATAATACGACGTTTATGATATCAAGTCGGAGCGGAGCGTCCGTGGTAATATTGGTGGCGGTGTCTAGATATCCATGATGAAGCATTGGCTGTGACTGAAAGCATTCTCCTCTCAGGGGGGCTGGGCATGTATAGTAACTAGTACTATACACTCAAATATCAAGGTGACTCTGATCGATTACTGCAAAGACTAGAATGACCTTGTGCCTGCCATGGTAATCTTCCAGCTGTGATATTCCCGAGGCGCGTGTGATGCTATAGAAGTGGTGGACGGTTGTGGTAGTGTCAGGGCCGTCAGGGGTTCTGGCTGGACATGACCTCCACCACCCGAACGGTCATATTTAGAGAAAGCCCGAGTCACGAGATAAGAGACGACTATTAAGACCGGAGCATGGTGATTTAAGACATTGAGCTTCAATGCCGTTATGTGCCATTGTGTTATTTGCTTAGGTGCTGTGTGACTGATACTCTCTTTGACTTGGAAGAGAAGAAGTATCATGACTATTTACAAAAATAGCTACCTAAATGATAAAGACCTTATCACTTCAAAATTTGAAGATCGGTTACTAGGTCTGAGTAGCCAGCCTGACCATGTCGAGGTATGCATCTCTATCTCGCCCCCCCTCTTCCTCACACCTGACTGGGATTTGTGAAATGATGACCTCTCGGACACTGCCGGGGACAGTGCTCTCTTGGAAGGAATCGGCGACCTCGCGGTGGAAAGCCTCGATCGCACTGCTCCATGCGCTCCACTGTCGGTCATCGGGGAGAAGGCGAGGGAGCCGGCGGGACTTCTAGTCCCCTTGGGCTTGGTTCTGCTTGAAGTATTAGTGGTGATATTCTTGACGTGAGAAGATGGGATGGCTATGTACCTGATCCTCTGACAGGTGTCGCGAGATCTCGCGGCGGCGTTGGGACACAAGACGGGCGTATCGCTTCTTGCTCTTCCTCTGTTCTCAGTTAGCTATGCTTTCAAATCATTGCGAGAGCCTATCCTCTTACTGATTGCCTCCCATCGAAGCCATGCTCTCGTTCATGGCAGGCAACGACTGTTTCGAATGCCTTTCCGAGTCTTGTACTGGCCAAGACAAGGCGCTGTCGAGCAGGACGAGGCAGGAGGTGCTCGTGATCGTCGTCGTCGTGGGTTTCTTCCTCGGGAGCGGCGCGGATCCCGACAGTGTCATTAATGAAGCCATTTAGCTTCACGACATCGAATTTATTGCCAACTAATATGCCAAGTCCACTAAGTTTTATGGGTTAATAAGTCAAAGTAGTACATGGAAACCCGCGGGACTTAACTCGTCGCAAGTGTGGTCGGCGTCGTGGCAATAGCGACAGGAGGTGCTATCGACCTGGTCCCTCACGCAGGGGAAACTGATCCGCGCTGTGGGGAGATCCCTTTCCGCGTCCAGGAGGCGAGCCCCGTTGAGAATAATCTCTCGGTATAGGCACGGCCAGCACTGATGTGACCGGGGTGCATCGCCTTGATCACGCCGGGTCAAGAGTCTTCTTCGTGTCTGAGCTTGGAACTTGGGGTCGTCGTCGATGAGACGTCTTCTCTTCTGGGAGATGGGAGCTGGCATATTGGCAGTTGGTGGTGAAGGAGAGATGTGAAGAGTGAAAGGGGGAAAGAAGCCTGGAGGTCTGTGAGGCGAGAGGCGAAGGGTGTTGGAAGGCGAGTATGTCGAGAGAGGAGTGTCGATGAAAGGAGACTAAAGCAGAAGCCGATGAGAAGAGAACAAGTCAAGAAGAAAATGTGTTGAGGAATAAGAAGTGAAGAGAGAGAAGTTGAAAAAGAAGACAATCTTATAGCTTTTAAAAGTCCATTCACTATTGTATTCACTTCTAAACTTCTCAAAAGGGAAGATGAACGCGAGGGCAAACAGTCAATGGTCTGCACAATAGTGGGTCATGACCTCCAAAAATGGATAATTTTGATTGCTTCTTTTTAGATTATCAGTCATGATACGTTCTATTGTTTCTCTATTGTTGTGGTATGGTCTTGACAGTGATGCCTTGTCAGTACAGGGAAACATCAGTGCAGAGCCCTTGCAAGTAATAGCTCACTTAATACCACCAACCATGCAGATTTAATTAACCAACATTCACTACCCTAAACAGCCATCACTCATAATAAACAAGTCGTAACATTAATCATCATCAGTTGGTTAGTAACAAGTAGTTGGTTAAGAGCCATGATGGCCTCGGTTGCGGTGCTACCCCGATCATCACCCCCCACTCCGATACCGTCAAATCCGGGGGCGGCGCTCAATGGGGAAGTTGCCTCGGCTCATGTCCCCTCTTCCCCCGCGAACCCAAGATCCAAGCTCCCCCCGGGATAAGTTAAAGTACCGACGTCAGCGATCCAAGATGAAATTATATCAACTCTCACTTTTAATCATCTTCTGAATATCCAAGATCCAATATTCTCTCTCCATCTAACCCACTCTCTGTCTCTCTACCCGTTCAAGTCCACACCTTGTTGAACCCTGCTCTTCCGCCCATCATGCGTGGCATCCAGATCAAAGAGTATCTCAAGGTAAACAAAACAACAACATATCCAACCCTACTCTTCAAAGAATCAACTGACACCAAAAAGAGCCCTGATCAGCTCGTAGTATCAGACCTCCCCGATCCTGCCCCCAAGGACGACGCCTACCTCATCCAGGTCCACGCCGCCGCCGCCAACTTCTTTGACATTCTCCAGATCCAGGGCAAATACCAGAACCAGCCTCGTAAGTGACTCACATCTCAAGTATACTCATCCCCTCTCCAAGAACAAGGCGCTGACTATTAAAAAGCCTTCCCCTGGGTTGCCGGCGCCGAGTTTGCAGGCACCGTCATCTCCGCCCCGCGCAACAACCCCAACCCCAAGTTCCCGCCCGGATCGCGCGTCTTTGGCGCTTCGCAGGGTGCCTTTGCGACTAAGCTCTGCGCCATTGAGGAGACCCTTCTTCCCGTGCCAGAGGGATGGTCGTTTCAAGAGGCTGCGGGTCTGTTTGTCACAGCACCGACGAGCTATGGCGCGCTGGTCGTGAGAGCAGGCGTCAAGAAGGGTGATTACGTGCTCGTCCATGCTGCTGCCGGAGGTGTTGGTCTCGCAGCAGTACAAGGTGAGATAGCCCCTATGCAAAGACCATCGCCATCAGATCTGACCGTCTACCAGTGGCCAAGGCCTTTGGCGCAACCGTCATCGCCACAGCCTCAACCCAGCACAAGCTCGACATTGCCAAGTCCTTTGGCGCCGACCACGTCGTCTCCTACAACGACCCCTCGTGGCCTGCCAAGGTCAAGGCCCTGACGCCCAAGTCCCGCGGCGTCGACATCGTCTACGACCCCGTGGGCCTGGTCGACCTCTCGACAAAGTGCACCGCCTGGAATGGCCGCATTCTCATCATCGGCTTCGCCGCCGGCAAGATTGAAAAGGTGGCCATGAACAAGGTCCTGCTCAAGAACATCTCCCTAGTCGGCCTGCACTGGGGCGCCTACTCGATTCACGAGAGGGAAATGGTGCCCAAGGTCTGGCAGGGCATCATGGACCTCGTCAAGGAGGGCAAGCTTAGAGGCACCGAGTATACAGACCAAGAGTTTGTAGGCTTGGAGAGCGTTGGCCCTGCCTTGAAGGCCCTAGGAGGACGAGGCACTTGGGGCAAGGTTGTCATCAAGATACCCGAAGAGGGACAGAGCAAGCTGTAGATGGATGTTCGATAGAGGATATCTTTGTTTCCATGTATGCTTCAAGAGGGTTAAAATATCAATATGGCTCACCTATCCATCTCTAGCTAACGTTGGTCATCTCGTCATTCAATATGTTGCTTCCCTCTCATCTTCTCATCATTGCTGTACTGCCCTCGCCATCGCTTGAAACTGGTCCAGCACGTCCTTGTCCACATTGACTGCCCACTGCTCTTGGAACGCTGCCTCGCCGCCCACCCTGTTCACCAGGTCCTGTAGCCGCATCTTCACAAACTCGAATGCGTGAACGGTATGCACTGGGTCCTTGGCAGTCGTATTCCGTTCCGCGATAATCTTGGGGGTATCATATTCACTCGGCTCCAGCGCTCCCCAGATGAGCGTGTCGGTGCCGTTGGCCACGCCGTCTTGCAGCTCTGAAATCACATTGATCCACATGTCGAAGTAGTCCTGAAGCTTACTCAGGACAAGCTCCTGCATTGGCGAAGGCAGCTCCAGAAGTCGTGTGAGGCCCAGCAGGTACAGCTTCTGTCGCTCAATATTGTCCATGCTTGAGAGGTGTGAGAACCACTCCGAAGTGAGCCAGCCCCATACTTGGTCCAGAGAACCCATGTTGGTCAGCATCTGGGTGAAGAGCGTGGGCTCGGCCAGCGCGAGCCGACCCAGGATGGCAAAGTAGTCGTTCTCGGTCACTGTACTGAGCTTGCTGACCTTTCGATTCGGTCCCGTGGTTTGGTGTGCCTCCCATGCATTGTGTAGGTTCTCGAGGAGCTTCTTCATGAACCCAATCTCAACCATGTCCTGCAGGATATACGACACCCCAGTTGAGCCACCAAGTTCCACTGCAGCTCTGATGAGGTTCTCAACACAGATTGTACCAAGTCGGACCTGTTCTCGGCTTCTCGAATCCAAAACACCCGAGAGCGCGCTCAGTGTCGGACGGCGTAGTCGGTCCTCCAACATGGATGCAGGCGCCAGGAGGATATACGACTCAACCACACTGAGGGCCAAAGAGGCTGTCTCACTGTCATAATCGAGAAGCGGGAGGGCCAGCTCGGCAAGATTCAGCACCTCTGGAGCCAGAGGAGCGTTGCTCTGCATGAGGATGTTGTTCCACAGCTCGAGCGACTCATCAATCAGATGAAGATGCAAGTCCGACCCCCGGCGGGCTGCTTCAGACAACAGAGGCACCATGAAATGTTGATATCGCTGAGAGCTTGGCCCCATGCTCATGACAAGAGCTGCAAAAATCGAGGTCACGGCCTGCTTAATCATGTATTCTTCAGCCCCAGAGTTCTCCCACACCGTAGGGAGAGCTGACATGAGCTGGTCTCCAAATTGCGACACCTGCTCTTCCATTCGCGTCACCAATATTCTGATCGACTCGAGAATGGCCAACTTCGTCTCATCTACATCGACGCTCTGCACCAGATTGATGAGCTGCGAGAGGACGTCAGACGTATAGGGCAGGAATGCCTCGACGCAAAAGTCAAGTTCATCAGCGATCCAGCGTAGCTGCCGGGCTGCCGTGATTCTAACGACGAGGTCGTTGATCTCGTCGTCGGGGTTGAGGAAATGGCGGTAGATCTGGTAAACTATAGGCCTGCTGGTATCATCCAGCTTGACAGGAGCCCACTGACTCACAAGAATTGCGATGCGCCGTCGCAACACCTTGCACAACGGCCCCTGCTGCTGAGCGTCATTGACGATAGTTGAGGCTAGTACAGCATCAAAGTCAAAGACGTGGTGCACATGGGCAGCTGCCAGACCCATTGCTGTGTACACAGCCTCCTTTGTAGCAATGTCTGCCTGAGGACTCTGTGCACTCTGGAAGTATGACAACAGAGGAGGGACTAGCAGATCCTTGTAGTGTGTAAGGAGATCAAGGAACAGCTTCTCGGCACACGGTCGTACCTCCCATTCATAGGCATTTCCTTCACTCTGCTCCTGTTGTTCCCATTCCTCAGGGTCTTCTTCCCAGCCTTCCAAATCAGACTTGCGGAATATGAGCAGGTGTGTAATAATGGAGTTGACAATCTGAACGACAAGATCGGGCTTGAGCAGTTCCGTCTTGACAAGCAGACTGGCCTGCTCCTGCTCAGCCTTGGTTTCCTGGCTTCTCCACTTGAAGGTCTGAGCATGCTGAAACGCGATCCGGACGCATGCTCTGAGCAAGAGAAGCCCCTTGAGAGCCAGCCTCTCCAAGACAGGACCCTCAACCTTGGACTTGGCCGTGCCCGCCTCTGCTGGTCCTTGTCGAATGCCCCCTGACTGGTCAAAGACCTCGGCAAATTTGGCAACGAGATCCCAGTACGCATTTACCAGGGAGAGCGAGTCGGGAAGAAACGCAAAGCTGGCGGCATGCTGTTCCGCCATGTCGATGTGTAGCTTGGTGAACTGGAGAAGGTGCTTGCCAACAACATCTTGGTAGCCGGCCGGGACTGTTGAGTCGTGGCTAACGAAATTGAGCAGCTGGCCGAACTGATTTTGTGATAGAGTCCAAAAGTCCGAAACAGTCTTGTCGCCGTGGGGGCGCTCATATCCCATGATCACGAGCCGACGGAGCACCTTGAGCGCAAACAAGCTGTTGAGCATGGCAAGGTCTGCTTCATCACTCGTTCCTGCTCCGCCGCTGAGAAAGCCCACCCATGCTGTAGACTTTTCCGCGTAGATTTCTGTCAGGACATGGGTGATTTCAGGCGTGACGGACTGGAGAGCGGTCTGGCTCTTTCGCATCCTAGCGGTCCCCAGCTCTTTGACCACACGAAGCAGGATCTGTAGTGTGCCGTGGAGGTGCTTCTGGTTGCCATTTCGAGACGAGCGGAGCAGCTCAGTAATACTTCCCATAGCATCTGGCCATTCGGTCGGGTAGTCGATCCTAACGACTTTGGCGATCACGAGGGCATTGTGCAGGGCTAGATTTGAGTGCTCCTCGTCGATGGTGCCCTGAAACAATCGCGAACGTATCAGGTTCTTCTCGTCCGGCTTTATGCTATTCTTGACTTGGTTATATAGCCGCCAATATCGATCGATGCCATTCTTGAGCTGGATTACTGCGAGGAAGCGAACTTCGGCGGCGAGAGACTTGTCGAGGTAGACGGCCTGTCAGACGGTTAGTATCTGGGGAACAAGGTCTCGGGAACCGGGATGGACTCGCCTGCAACGAGGAGTAGTAGCCTGGTTGAAGCTCCCATGATGTAAGTTGTTGACCCGCCGTCTGACGCTGCGCATAGTCGGTCGAAGTGGCGGACTGCAGCGTCTGGTAGAGCGACTGCAGGGTCAGCGGGTTCGCATCACCGGGGACCTCGATAGCGAAGCTCATGGTTGGAGCCGGCGGCTGCGGCTGCGGCTGCTGTCCGTGGGAGCCACAGAGGGAGGTCTTCGCAGAGGCCAGCCACGCAGGTGCTGGTCAGGAATGTCCCAAGGCAGCTTATCCTTGTGAAGAGCGGAGAGTATGAAGATGGCTTGTGGATTTTGGCTAGTCGATGATGGATGTTCCAGGCAGTTGTTTGCTTTGGCGGGGTTCAGCGGATACCGGGCAGCGCCTGTTTGGAAGGTGGAGGGGTAAAACGGGAGGAGCCCCAGGCCACAACACAACAACGGGAGACGGCAGAAGAGAGAGGCGCTGGTCGATTATTCAGATACAAATTTTGCACTTTTGGTAGGAACTTTGAGGTTGCTGATGGCTGAATATCTTATGCTTGCTATAGTGTGTAACCCTAGTTGCTTCGCCGTGAATCTGTTGTGTTTGCTCCTCACGAATTACCTCCATCTTACGGTACCTTAGTACCTACTGCAATGCTCTCACCTAGGTATCCAATGGATGGTCTGATGAACAGTCTTCATGCTCAGCCTGACAGCCCAAGAAAGAGGCATTATTCCTTACTGACTATCAAAATTAAGGACCCCGCGTTACAAAACTCACAAATTCATGCAAACGGCCTCAAATGGTTTCAACTCGGAAGATAGGGCTGTTTAACCGCTACACGAACAGTGCATATGTTAGGCCAATGCCGATGCCACCAGGAATAGCGGACCAGGACCCCTGCCTGACAGCCCTTGGACGCTAGACTGCAAGAAGCAGCGAATTCAACGACTCTGCCATCCGATCTCGACTTTTTGTATGGTCGCATCTCGAACAGACATCTCGAGCCAAGGCTACGTCACGCGCCATTGCACCTCGAATTGACCATGATACGCTCAAGAACCGCTCGGGCGGCCCTCACAGCCTCCGTAAAACGACCATGGACATGTCCAGCCTGCCTCTCACGCCGCCGCCTCTACTCGCAAAAGCCCGAAAAGCGCGAGCCGCCTGACCACCGCAAACTCGGTCTCCAGCAAGAACTCTTTATTAGCTCCATCTACAGCCCCGGCTCTCCTATATTCCTACCGAACGGTGCGCGGATATTCAACCGACTTGTTGACTTTCTCCGGAAACAGTACGTTCGATATGGCTTCGAGGAAGTCATCACCCCGACCATCTACAAAAAATCGTTGTGGGCGAAGTCAGGGCACTTGGAGAATTATGCAGATGACATGTACGCCGTGAGAGGAAATACGGAGCAGCCGCCCGCAGAGCATGATGGGTGCTGTGGGAGCCATACAGAGAATCTGAAGCCAGAAGAGGAGGAAGAGGGTGACTACGGCCTGAAGCCAATGAATTGTCCTGGTCACTGCCTCATCTTTGCCTCGAAACGACACAGCTATCGAGATCTCCCCATTCGCTATGCCGACTTTAGCCCTCTCCATCGCAACGAAATCTCTGGAGCCCTCAGTGGGTTGACTCGGGTGCGACGTTTCCACCAGGACGATGGACACATCTTTTGTCGGCCAAGCCAGGTTGAGGAGGAGATCAAGAAGACACTCGACTTTGTCAAGGTCGTCTATACTGTCCTGCGGTTTGGAGCAAGCTATCGACTGGCACTCTCTACGAGGCCAAATGATCATTATATCGGCACCGAGGAGGAGTGGGCACAAGCCGAGAACGCCTTGAAGCGAGCGTTGGATGCGTCAGGCATGGAGTGGGGAGTCAAGGAGGGAGACGGTGCTTTCTATGGTCCAAAGATTGACATTGTTCTTACGGACTCTGACGGTAAAGAGCACCAGACGGCCACTATCCAACTGGACTTCCAGCTCCCCAAGCGATTCGAGCTTGAATACCAAGCCCCTGCTCCCGAGTACGAAGCTCGGGGTGAGACAACAGAAGACCCTGCTCTCCTCGCCGAGTATGGACCTGTTCGCCCCGTCATGATCCACCGGGCTGTTTTGGGCTCTGTCGAGCGTCTCATGGCACTCTTGATCGAAAAGTACGATGGCAAGTGGCCCTTCTGGCTCAACCCTCGCCAGGCCATCATCCTCACAGTCAACACCTCCACACCTGTCCTCGACTGGGCCGAGCATGTGCGTGACGTATTGGTTGGGCACAACAAGCAAGTCTACGAGCAGCTCGAGGCGGGCACGCTGCCCGGTCAGGAGAATGTCTTTCGACCGACAGGATTGGCTGTGGACGTTGACACGACAGCGCGGCCCCTGGGTGCCAAGATCAAGGAGGCCCGAAACAACGGGTACGGCCAGATCTTGGTGGTTGGAGATGAAGATGTCAAGAACAAGCAGGTTGCCTTGGGCAGAGAGAGGATATCACCAGAAGATCTGCGCGAGAGGTTAAAAACTATGGTAGAAACGTTTGAATAGACAGACGGGTTGCTCTATGAGGCACTCTATAGAATAATACACCAATCCTCTCTCCCAATAATGATTACTCCCTCCCCAGAAGTGATTATGACGCGGTGCGACCCAACCTTGCGCATCTATCCAATGTCAGGATTCGGGGTTGTCCAGTGGCTTCTGGAACTTGTCCCGGCGCTAGGTGCCTGATGTCGCCCAACCCGTGCCATCGTGAATGCCTTTATTCTTGTAGACGCGTGGTGAACTTTATACATTAACTTTGGTTTTTCTTTGTTCGCTTTAGTTTTTCCCCTTCATCTGTAAGATCATCCTCTCGTACGCCCTGGATTGTTTGCTTGTTGATATAACGCCCTAACATGGTCAGCCTCCTGATCAGTGGATCATGTGGTCACATGGCAGAAAGACCTCTTGTGCTTCTCGTCAACATCGCCTCCGGCCTGCTCGATGCGATCGATAATCGCCTGTCTCTCTGAAAGCTGCTCGCGCATATAGTCCACGGTCCGCTTAAGAACCAAGCCTTCAGATCTCCCTTGGCCTTCGAGACCGGGCACCAGCTCCGTCAGGCGATCAAAGCCTTCGCGGATGGCCTGCCGGCGCTTTTGCTCTGCGTGCGTGCGCATTAGATCCAGGGTGTTCAGGAAAGGCAGATGAATGGATCAGGGTATTAGGAAAACAACGAGGGCCTTCATACCTGATGCGATATGGTTCTGCTTCTTTTCCTCTTCAGTGAGGCGCGGTTTCTCATCGTTGGGCACCCCGCCCTCGCCATTCGCGGCTGATTTGTTGTTTGGAGAAGACATGGCCGTGTTTAAGAGAGAGCAGTAGTAGCACAACAAAAAAAAGGATTAAAGTTATCAAAGGCGCGCGTAAATATTGAGCTGGGTTCGATGTCGCATGCAAGCCCTTTTTTTCATGCGCGTGAGTGTTAATGGAGGTTGATGACGTGCAAGGGTCCAAGTGCTGCCCCGGATTTTCCATGTGAAAATGACACTACAGGACCCTGGTCCTTGCACGGGCAGGTTCAATCGGGCTATTCGCATGTGGGAAGCCGTTGTTTGCATGCTGTGGTTCCTGATCTAACCTCGATACGCATCCAACCTGTGTTGGAGTCAAGCAGCCAACATCCAATGGTTACTGTGCATAGGGTAATATTAGTACATGTTATTGGACCCCTGAATCTTTCACATTCTCCCAGCGCTCGATTTGAAGCCTACTAACCTCGGGACAGAATAGCCATGTGGGCTCAAGTCTACAGGAATATATCGACATGTGCCGTTGTTACTCCTGTAACTAGTTACCTAGGTTGTATTGCTATTGAGAAGCTGCATTTTATTCATTGCACGAAAGATATCATGTTGTAGCTGTCAGTGCTTATAGCTAAGCCGTAATACACCTGTGAGGCCTTCCCCTCGGCTGGCTGCCTAGGTTGGTTGATCTGCTCGTGATTCACTTCGTGTGACATGCGAGCATCTATAAGTGTTGGTTTATCTTGCGCCTTGAATCCTTCCTCTTAATCTTCTTCCTCCTCTTCCCCTTCGAAATCTTCCTCGGTCTGCTTAAATACCACCTTTTCCGCCATGGCCAAGCATCTTCTTACGGGCAACCCCACAACGTTGTCCACGCTTCCGTCAATCTTCTCCACTAGCAACATGCCGCCAATGCCCTGGATGGCGTAGCCTCCCGCCTTGTCTGCACCCTCCCGAGTTTTGACATACGACTCAATCACGTCGTCTGGAAGACCATCAGACTCGCTCAGGAAGTAAACCTTGGTCTCCTCCGTGTGGCTGTCGATCTGGTACCCTGGATGCCTTGCGTCCTCTCTGGGAGCAAGAACTGTGATGGATGTCAACACCTTGTGCATCCGCGTGTCTCGAAGGTGCTTCAGCATGCGGATGTGCTCGGCTTCGCTTCGAGGCTTCTCAAGAATCCGGCCCTCCCGGGAGACGATGATGGTATCAGCAGCGATGACGAGGTCAGGGTCGGGTATCGACGCAAGATGGGTCTCTAGGGCTGTGGTGTAGACCTCCATGCACTTCTGGTTGGCTGTCGCAGCTACATATTCGAAGGGACCGAACGCCGTCTTATCCAGGTTCTCGGGTTTCGTGGACGGGAGGATCTCGAGGTTCGTGAGGCCAAACTGCGCAAGGTGAGAAGATGGACGCTACCCGCCATAAGAATTATCGCGCACCTGCTGAAGCAGCGCCTTCCTGCGAGGCGACGCTGACGCAAGGATCACTCGCTTGGAGTTTAGGTGCTTGATGATAGGAAGGTCCAAAGGAAGAGGGCCTTTGCGCAGAGGACGAGGAGGACCACCTTTCTCTGCGGTGGACTTGTCGTAGTCAGGGGGCGGGTCACTGGGAGTAGAGTCCGCCATGTTCTCGTCGGGGCGCAATTGTCGCTTGCGATGGATGACGGTGAAGGTCGTACAAATCAGCACCGAGCTTCCAGGTTTAAGAATGAGGTCAATGTGGGGTTGAAGGATAGGGAGCTTGCGAGGCGCCCCACGACCACCATCCCGCCTGTGCTGGGTTCTTAGCTCGGCCCCTCATAGCAAGCCAGCTTTATCTTTATCATGCGAGCCGAATGTATGGCGGAACTGTGTAACATGCCAAGGGAAAAGGGCATCTGGAGGACTTGCTATATCTACACAGAAAATACAACTTGTCTGAAGAAAGGCTGCAGTAGCTCTGCGAAATTGATAGAGGTTTCTCTATCTGCACGTCATCACTTGGTGTTTTGGAGGGTTTCATGATGAGGTTCAATTAGGAGTGTAGTTCCAGCAATTTGTCTTGCAACGGATGTATTTCTGTACTCATAATAGAGAGACAACAGTCAACTTTGAAGTAAAAATAAAAATCATAATATGGGCATTATATATAATGTTATAACAATACTTTCCAGCCCATCCGGTTCAGCTCAACTGTCCCGCACACCTGGCCAAATTGTTTGCCTTGTTGCCTGATTGCTGTTTTCAGGCATGGCACAGGCCAAGCGGGTACCTCCACCATGTACCTCCTCTCACCTCGCCCTCCCGCAGTCAGTTGCAACAAGCCAGCCCACTCATTCCCGACTCTCCAAAATCGACTCGAGCGCCAGCTACCGGCTTTCGCAAAGGGCTGCATAGGCTCGCAATAGCCCACACGAGGTCGAATACGTACGCAACATCTTTTACGGCCCTCAACCTGCACTAAAACCGGCATTATCGGCGCGCTACACCCGGCCCTGAGCCTCCCAAACACTGTCCTATTTGACGCGACCATTGGACCAGCACGCGTCAAAATCCACACCAGCGCCGTCGCAGCGACCTTGACCCTGGGCCCTGCGAACTCCCATTGTGCGCCGACAAATTCTACCGGTAAAAGATCCTGCATAAGTTTGTGATGCGCCTGGTCCGGCGACCGTAGCGACCACAGCCAGGATGGACAGCAAGCGCAAGGCCAATGGGGCCGCATCGGGGGAAACCGACGACCGAGCTGCGAAGCGTCGCAAACTTGCTGTAAGCCCGTCTAGATGCCTCTTGCGAACCCGCTCTCGATGAATTGTGCGACCCAACCATGTTCAAGCTTGTTGTTTGTTATTCCGCACCGCCATGACGCGCCTGCATCGACATTCACCTCTCTGCACTTGAATTGGGGACTGACCTGGAGCCTGCCGCAGGATGAATTCGACCTGTCGAAGGGCGAAACCCGAGAATCGACCACCGCATATGGCATAGCCTTTTTGGAACAGCTTCGCAGGACTGCTGACAAAGGGTATACCCGCCTATTCCGTCACTGAGAGCTTGATATACTGACCTGTTCCCATAGGGGTCGTCTTGTCGCAACTTACTTCGAGAAGCTACCGTCGCGCAGCGGCAACGTAGACTACTACAAGCGAACCCGCATGCCCATCTCATTGGAATTGATCGAGAAGAAACTGAACAACGGCGGATTCGAGACCCTCGCCGAACTTGAAAGCTACTTCAAGAGGATGATTGCCAATGCAAAGGAGTTCTATCCTCGGTCATCTACCACCTTCGACGACGCGGAACGAATTCGAAAGGCTCTTAGCAACTACATGACCAAGACGAATCCTGCATACCACCAACGTGGCTACCAGGCCATGCCCACTCCCCTCCCCCCTGAGGACGAAGAGGCCGACCAGGAAGAGGCCGCTGAAGGAGAAGAAGGTAACGATGAAGCCGTAGATGCGGAAGATGACGAGCAAGATGAAAAGGAGGAAGAAAAGGAAGAAGAGGAAGAGGAAGAGGAAGAAGAAGAAGAGGAGGAGGAGCCAAGCTCAAGGAGGCGGACCATTACTCTTAAACGTCGTGGGCCGGTCCGCACCCCTAGGCGAGCATCTACTAGAGGCAAGGAAACGCCAAAGCCGGCTGCCCCTCCAGCCAAGCCCGATCACCAGTACGAGGACGTGCCCTACAAGGGTCTCAACTTCCAGCAAGCACAAGAGAAGATTGTCGAGGAGCTTCTCCGATATCAAGACCCTGAGTAAGTCTGCACCTAGCTGCCTCGTCCCTCTATGTCTTTCTAATATTTGCAGGTACGAGGATGCCTATTTCGAGGCGTTTATCAACCTGCCACCTCGTGCCTTGAAGGATTACTACAAGGTAATTACAGATCCTCTCTCGATCAGAAAGCTGCAGAAAATGGTCAAGGGGGCACAAAACCGCGGTGAGGCGACTGGCATTAGCGAGTTCAAGACATGGAGCGCTTTCGGGGAGAAGTCAAAGCTCCTCTGGACCAACGCATTCTATTACAACGAAGAGGGAAGCGAAATCTACGCCCTCGCCCAGGAACTCAAGGTTGGTTGGACCCGATTCTCTCATGGTGACACTGCCTGACCCTCTCGATAGGAGTTCTTCCAAGATCAGCTCAAGCAGGCCCGGGCTGTTGTGGCAGAGCCTTCGCAAGCCAAGATCAAACTCAAAGTCGGCCAGTCTACAGATACCCCAACACCTTCGGGTAAGAAGATCACGATTCATGTTGGTGGCCAACGGGACTCTGCGGATACTCCTGCCTCAGCCCAGCCAACAGATGCTGCAACCAACGGCCAGAGCGTCAATGGGACGGCTCGTACTTCAACTCCCGCGGTACCGAATGTGCAGCTGGATAAGGCCAGAAGCGTCTCGGCTTCTGTTCCCTCTCCAAGCCCATCCGTACAGCCAACACTCAAGGCAGAGGATGCCGCAAGTGCATCACCCGCTGGCATCCCGAGACAACCAAGCGTAGCCTCAGGGCAAGCAACACCGGCGCCAGTTGTAGCTCCTGTTCCCACACCCGCACCTGCACCTGCACCCGCACCCGCACCCGTTGCGCAGCCCCAGCCAGTTCAGCATAACCCCCTTGTTAATGGCTATATGGAGCAGAAGCACTTCCGTCGTCCCGGCAAAGGTATGGTTGCTCGAATCTTGAGATAGCTGCAGTTGCTGACAATTATCAGGTCTCGATGATGCTCTCATCGAAAGTGTGAGGATACAGGCTCATCCAGCTTTTCAATCACACAGCCCTACCGTGGCAACTGTCAAGCCAAGTCCCACTGAGATGCAGCAGTCAGCCACAGTCAACCTGCCTCCTCACCTGACCCGCATCCTCGTTGTTCCAGCGATACCGGATCACTTGCAGAACAGGCAATACAGCCTCTGGACGCTTGTAAACAAGCAACCTCTGAAGCCCACCCACCACCCGGCCCCGGGCCAACAACCCAACGAGCGCGCCTTTGAGGCCATGCTGCACCCTGGGGTCAACGTGGTGGAAGCGCACCTCATCGCCGCCATCCCGCGGAACGAGCGGGTGCCCGGCGGCCCCGAGGTTGAACTGGAAGTGTTCACCATCTTCATCAACGTGCTGCGGAACTAGGCGGTCCCCAACATCAAGCTGGAGCTTTGCAAGACCGAGACGGGGATAGGGTCGGCTATGGGACCACCTCCCCTCCCCTCCCTTAATCTGGTGAGGAGCCATGTCACTAGGGGACATTGGTGACTCCTGCCAATGAATGGAATGTGTGTCGGAAACAGGGACGGTGTTGAGGGGGTATAGGAAATTCTTTTTTTGTTTTCGAAGCGGACCTGGAATATAGGGTTTATAGGGTATATTCAAACGCTATTGCTTCGTTATGTGCAATCTTAAATTGTATGTGTCCAATGGGTTGTGGAAGAAAAGTTGCGATATTCCTACTCTATCCATGGTATCTCAAATCAGACCCCGTTCCAAGCGCCACGCAAAGCCATGCCAGTAATCCACGCTGCTCATCCGCTCATTTGGCCCGGTATCCCATTCTCTTCCGCTAGCCGGGCGCCGGCCGCTGCTTCAACTGCACCAAGTGCTTGAGGCCAGTCTGGATGCCCATAAACTTCCGCAACTTGGGGTCGTACCAGCCCAGGACGTAGACCGCCATGCATGCCGTCTTTCCCTTTAGCTCGACGACTCCATCAACTCTGATGCATCCCCTGTTTGGGGATGTCTTGGTGGGTTTCCAGTTTCGGGCAAAGGTTAGAGACGCGGCCTGGATGGCGGCTTGAATGCGAGGATCAAATTGTGTCTCGCTGCCAAAGAGCGTACCGATGATATCACCATTCCCAGTAGGGAAAGATCCATGGGGAGGCCGTTCAGACTGCCCAACCACTCTGACGGTTTGATTCCTGGGGCCGGCTGGGAACCCACCCTGTCCCTTAAATCGCTCGAGGGGCCCGGGATGGAATGTTGGCTCAGGGACGGGGTCACTAAAACCAAGAGCCCTAGTGACGTCTTGAAATCCTTGCTTTGCAAGAAAGCTAATAAACGACCAACATGTCAGTGCCACAGCCTTTGGGTAGAGGACCTTGGCAAGGTGGTTTGCAGCGGTCGAGTCGATGGGTCGATCGCCCCAAAAGATGCCCTCCTCATCAATGATGATTCTGTGGCGAAATGATAAGTAACGAGTTAGGTTGGAGTTTTCAAGTCATGCTTACCCGGAGATGTAGTGCTTCGGTGGAGGAGCAGGCGGATAGATGATATCCAACCAGAGCTTTCTGACTGTGATTGCCCCGCCACCAAGAAGTCTGACAAATGCAGGGTTCTTCTCAACTCCCCTCTTGATCTCGTCCGCAAGACCGACTGCGATGTGTTAGAATGCGCAAGTTTTTGTAGTTCTGGGCACTAACACTTGATCTCCTTCTGAAGCTTCGTGTCCTGGTTGACCTTGACAAACATCTCCCACTCTGGGTCGGAGCCCCGGTACGGGGGTTGCTTAACCTCTTCAGTCGTAAAAGGGAAGGGTAGGAATAATATGGGTTCGTCCTCCTCGGCCATGTTCTGCACCTCTTCCTTTTCCTTATCCGACATGGCTTCCCATTCTGCATCGGCCCAGTCGAGGAGAGGGTCAAAAACAACGGCCATAAATATTTGCCAGCAGGCATAGAAGACGACGGTCGTAAAAAGGGCGCGGCTGTATAGTCCATCAGTTTTCCATCCACATCAATTGTAGTGACTATTGCATACCCGAGTCGTCTTCGGAAACTCGGACCGTAGGAAGGCTTCGGTTTGGTAAAGTAGACGGGGACGCCGGGAGGAGACTTTTGTCGATGCCATGGAAGGAAGGAGATTTGTCTTGTCAGAGGCCGAATCTGACGGGCGACAATTCGCTGTGTCGGGATGGTCGAGATGGCTGCTCGGCGCAGCACGGCTTGTCGAGCCAACATGCTGGCTCTGGCCTGGCCTGGGGTCAGGCACTAAATAAAATACAGGCTAAAGAGAAAAGAAAAATGCCGCGCTCGCCGTGTAGAAAAGAACTTCAAGGAGTGAAATGCATTGTGAGGGTGGCGATAGCAGCGATGGTGATGTTGAAATGCCGGCGTCGGCTTGATGCAAGCCGTTGAGGCGCAAGATGGGCCGTGCAAGCTTTTATGCACACTGTCCGATGCAGGCGCTCGCAACTGCCTAATGCGAAACTTCGCACTGTATGACGGAACAACTCCACGCCGCGATCCCGACACGTGCATGCATCCCCAGACTCCCCGTGCCTGGAGCTTGCGACACCTCCAGCTATCTCAGCCTGGCTCCCATCAACAAGCTTCATCAACACACGTCGAAAATGAAGCTTACCATTGGGCTCAGTGTAGCCCTCGCCGGCTTTGCCGCTGCAGCTCAGCAGGCCGCCGAGCAGGCCGCCCGCGTCTACATCCTACGCGGTTCGCATCCCGTGGAGCCAACTACGAGTCTCACCCCGAACGAAGCCCGTCTCATCCTGCAGCAACGACTTGCTCCCGAGGGCGACGGTCCATCATTTCGCGACATCCCCGCCAGCGCCGACAAGGAGCGAATTGTCTCCCTGATCAACAGATACGGCAAGGCCTCGGCGCCATTGTTTACAAAGGAGCAGAATGCGACGCCCCAGCAGCTTGTTGTTGTGGTTGAGGGGATGCCAACCTTTGAGTACGAATCGTTCTTTGGCTGGATCTTCCACACCGAGCCCGACTTTACCGTTTCGAAGAGCCAGGAGAAGATTGAGCAGAACAACTTTTACAACCTCGCCATCGCCAAGAAGCACGGTTGCCCCCTGAGCAAGGTCGTCAGCAAGGAGGGAAGCTGCTGGAATGGCCAGTCGACTGTCGCTACCTACGACAGGTCCCAGGTACATATCCTGTGACCTTATTCCATCTCGAAATGCTTATCTAACGTCGCGCACAGGATGCCGATCACCCAGTTACCTTCCTGGGTGAGCTCCCCAAGCTCCAGAAGCTTGCCGAGTCCGGCGAGGTGGAGACCACCTTAGTCTTCCTTCCCCAGGGCTCAGATGCGACGGAATCCGAAGAACAACAGGAGCTGCGACGTCGACAGGCCGAGACCGTCATGACCTCGGTGGAGGATGCTGTTGAGTCGGCTGCCGAAACCTCGTCGGTTGCCGAGAACCCCATCTTCTCCTCGATCCCCTCCATTGTGCCTTCCTGCTTCACGTCTGAGGACAGCTGCATCCAGGGCACTGGCAACTGCTCTGGCCATGGCCTCTGCCAGAACAGATACGCCAAGCGAGATGGTTCTAGTGACAAGAATGTTTGCTTCAGCTGCCACTGTCTGGGCACAATTAGCAAGAGCGGCAGCGTCACCCACTGGGCCGGCGGCGCATGTTCCAAGAAGGACATCAGTGTCCAGTTCTGGCTCTTTGTCGGCTTCACCATCTCCATGGTTGTTATTCTGTCCCTGGCCATCGGCATGTTGTTCAGCGTTGGTGAGGAGAAGCTTCCCGGTGTGATTGGAGCAGGTGTATCCAAGTCCAAGTAGGATGGCTTCGCTGGAGCGAGGTAGAACTGCTTCGTGGGGTAATGTCGGGTCCTTGGGAGTTGTATAAGCCGGCTAGTGGAGTTTCACAACATAATAACTCCGGGGCGGCATGTACCATCATATGGTGTATTTGATATATGGGCGTCATAAAGGCTAGGAGCTTGTCTTAGGCCTCGATAATAGAGGCTTCTTTTGTTAGAATGCGTTTCAATTTTCTCAAGTACGGTTGCTAGAATGCGTGTTGGACCTGTCGGCGGACCTTGGTGAGGATTAGTTGCGTCATGAAATTGTTAACCCTCTTGCGCGGCAATCCATCCTGCCTGATGATATCCAATCACAAATGCTTGAGGGACGTTCTTGACGATGCCTGTCCAAGCAGCATAATATTGGCACATAAGGCTAGGAAGCCCAACAATTTCTCGACCCACGACTGGCTAATCTCGAAGGGCCTCAAGCTCATTCTTGAGCCTATACCCACCTCACAAGGTAAAGTCTCAACAAGAGATGTAAAGGAGATATCGTGGCCTCAAGCTGAGACCTCAACGTGGTAGAATTTTTCCACCTCTAGTTCTTCAGCTTTGTCTTGTCAGTTGATTATTCCATCATCTCTTATACCAACAACCACATCCTCTTCCCCGGTCCACCCTCCATTGATAACGGCCAAGTGCCGGTGATCCGAACAGAACACGACAAATCTAGGCACCAACTCCAACGGGTTCTGATGGATGACGTTCATTGTCCATCAATGAGGCCAAAGCTGGCGCGTCATTCGTAAGATACGGCCTTTATCCAAGTCTCCGGTTCATCTCAGACGAGCAACGTCTGAGGATAAGCCTCAGCTAAGGGTGGTTGGTGCGACCAATACCGGCGGCGCCTGAATCCCGGACCCACACGGAGTTCGTTTAGTCAGCCGGGGCGGACTTTATGCCTCGACGATAAACTCCGCCTCACATCCATGCCCGAGATCTGACAACTCTTAAGAAGAGGCCAGGAGGTTTCCCTACTTCCCAAAAAGTCCGCCGGACTTGTTCCTCTCTTGAGAACCTGGGCCGCTTCTTTCGGATTGGCTTATGTACCGCTGAAGCGCTCACTCCCGGCCGAGATGATGTCGACAGCCGCCGCCGACAGGCCCAAGCCCGCGACGGCTAAATGGGGAGCCGCCTGCGCTCAGTGTGCGACGGCAAAGGCGAAATGCATCCGCTCAAACAGTGCTCTCGGGGCCAAGTGCGACAGGTGAGTCGGATACCCACTCTCTCTTCTCTCTTTCCGCCCCCGTCGGCCGGTCATCATCAAAGACTCGTGTCACCGATGCCGAGCGAGCCGTGTTTATCGGGGTGTAAGTGCCGGGTCCACCGGAGCTGGCCCCCGGGCATCGCCCCATATCTTGATCAAGAGCCGCGGCAGAAACCTTGACTGACACATGCTTGTAGATGCGAGAGATTGGTCAAAGTTTGCATGGAGCAGGTCCATCGACCTCGAAAGAAGAGACAGCCAAAACCTTCGTAGGTCGACCTTGACACTGAGCCACCTGGTGATGATGGGAACCCCAGTCGGCTACCGTTGCACAAGCAAGGACTAATTATCCTCTAGGCGAACGGCTCAGATTGAAGAACGGCTGAATGGGCTTGTCAATCTACTCAAAGCTTCAGGGGGGTTGACGAATGCGGATCTAGCGACAGATACAACATGCATCCCGACTGAAGCAGATCCCGCCGTCTCCAACCAACAGAAGCCATCATCAAAATCAACGGACGCTTCCTTTGCACCGGGATCTAGTCCTTGGGCTATTCCTGATACCTACAACTCTTACGCCCCACCACAGTGCATCTGTAGGCCTGCATCTGGAGATGCTCCTCCTCCACCTGCTTCAGACGAGGTACTCTTAAACATATACAGAAACGAGCTACTGGCGCTCCATCCATTCGTCGTGATTCCACGAAATGTCACGGCAGCGAGACTCAAGGCCACCCGGCCATTCCTCATGTCGGCCATCAGGATGGTCACATCCTTCCGAAGCCTAAGATCGATGAGGGCCCAGATGTACTATCTCATGCGGCATATCGCGGACCACATGCTCATCCGCTCCGAGCGATCTCTCGACTTGCTTATGGGAATCATCGTTATAGCAGCCTGGTATCAATACCACTGCTTCATGCACGCTCAGCTTAACAACCTAATCGCCATGGCTGTAACGCTTGTCGGCGAGCTGGGCCTGCACCGTAGTCCAACCGTACTCGAGCGGACGAACTTGATGGTTGTCAAGCCTTTTCAACCCGAGCGACGAACAAATGAAGAAAGGAGAGCCCTTCTAGGGGTCTGGTTTCTGTCATCAGCGTAGGGTGTCCCTTCCTGCAACACGTAATCCCACTTCTAACTGAAACTAGGATGTCGCTTGGATTCTCTCGAATAGAGTCTATGCGTTACACAAAGTATATTCAGGAGTGTCTAGGGGTTCTGGAGCGAGAGAAAGAGTACCCCACAGACACCCGTCTCGTCTATCTTGTCCGCATCCAACATTTGACGGAGCGAATCTCCCAACTCAACTCTCCCGATGACCCCGCAGAAGAAGTTGCAGGCCTTCCGACAGCACCGTTATCGGCATATGTCTCCGCGTTCCAGGGGGAACTTGATCGTATACGAGACGGACTGCCGCCAGAACTGAAAGACGACAGTCAGTGTACTTGTCTGCCTTGGAAGAACTGTATAGGCTAACTGCGCTAGGAATAATATGCTGTTTCATCAATACTGCTGCCCTCAGACTCTATGAACCCCCAGTATTAGATGCCCCTCGCATCATATCCATGTCCGAGTCTCTCACCTCTCCCACGTTGGGGGCAGCTTCAGCCCTCGACATTTTCTACCAGTCCAGAAATGCACTAAAGCAATGGTTCGATAACTGGCTCGCGATCCCTATATCCGAGTACTACTGCCAGACAACGCCAGTCGCTGCTCAGATTGTGTACGCCTTGACAGTTCTTGGCAGATGGGCTAAATTCACAGTCCCCATCACGTTGACCGGTCCCAAGACGCCAATGCCGCACGACACGAGTGCGGACAACCCGAACGTCGAGCATTTCAAAGCGGATTCCGAGTACTCGGCGAGCCTGAGCTCAAGCAAGGCCACGCCTGCAGGTTCTACACCGGGCCATGAGAACGACCCAACCGAGTGCAGCCAGATTGTTCTACGAGAGGGAACGGATCCACGGCTACCCGCTGCTGTGGCATCTCTTCGGTCACAGATACAAACCCAACCCGGTCTTTCGTTGGATGTGTCTGGGATCCTAACAGGTGTCTGCTCCCGATTCGAAGAGGCAAACGCAACGTTCCAGGTGGCATCGACGGAACCCGGTGCTTCGGATCACAACTTGTGGAGTATGAGCGCCATCAAAATCCGCATCACGAGGGCAAAACTAGAACGTTGGGCCGAGATTGTGGCTGCTGGCACGGAAGCGCTCAAGATACAGGACGAAGAGCGCCGAGACACGGACATGGAGGACAACAGCCCTAACAACAACAGCGATGCCGGAAAGACACCCCTGGAAGAAGCCGAGTCGTTCATGGCTGGGGATATGCAGGCCGATGCACTTCAGATGCAAAACTGGAATGGCGGGACGCCATGGACAACGGAGATGTTGCAAGGGGTTGACCCTTCGGTGTGGTTCGACGGTTACCTCGACTGGGGAGCCGTCATCATGAACTCGATGGGCAACCTGGAGCAATAGATTTGTTCCCGGGTAACAGACGAGGGAACACTCTCACCTCATCTAATGGTATATATACTTAGCGCTTTAATGGATGGCATTCTGCCCGTTGTTCGATTCTACTCTTTAGATGTTCAACTCGAGGATCTTGAGGACTTCCGGCAACTGTGAGCACCACCCGCGGCGACCCCCCTCACCGCCGGTCGACGCCGCTAGCAATAAACTCTTCGGTTAGACCCCCTGGACGTACGCAGTGGTAGTCAACCCATTGTTCTTCGCCAACGCTTCCAGGTGAGGCGCCTCTCAGCCAGGAACACGCCCCAATGGCGTACAATCCATGTATCTAGCACCAATCGTGCTGGCCAGCTGGCCTAGACGCGGAAGGCTTCCCCGTGCATTGGATCACAGCATGTTGACTTGGCAAAAGCAATGATGAACGTGGACCGACATCAGAGTTGCATCTCGGTGAGTGCTTCAGTCGAAGATCCTCCCCTCATGTTGAGGTTTCGTAACATGGGGTTTCCCTGACTCTTTTACGACTTGTATATCTAAAACTCAGGGCGTAATTACGGCTCCTAAAGAAGAAGAAGACGCATGCTGAGAGGCGCAGTGAATCCTGGCCTGGCAAGCGCACTGACCTGCGGTTGGAGATACTGTATGTATAAATCACCCCGTCCCCCTCCCCCTCCCGGGCCACCGCGACGGCCGCCTGTCGGTATCCGACCGGTCTACAGGCTGCGTTTCTCAACAGACTCGCTCAACGTTGGATGACGGCAACCTTTCACCACTGACCCATGATTCACCCTACGAGACTCCAAGACGCGTGGTCTCTAGCCTTGCTTCTCGACGATCGTCCTACAATAACCTGGATTTTACTCGCCACTTTGCCTTGAACTCTGGAAGATGTGCGATGAGCGCTTGTGTCGATGAGCCCGCTGCCGTGGCTGAAGACCAACCGATTTGTCCGTGAGGCGTGACGGGACGATGCCGTGCACATCTTTCGACGCCTTGCCAATCTCTACTCAACAATCTGTTAGACAAAAGAAAACTAATATTTCTAGGGTCGCTTCCTGCCGGGTTTCCCGCATGGATGCGTGTCTTAAGCATCTGCACCTCGCCTTGTTACCCTTGTCATTCCCACTGTACTCGCTGCCCGACCCTGGGCGAAATCGTGCAGCCAAAGCTTCGCTGAACTGCAAGGCGGTGAACCTTGGAACGATTGGGTTTAAGCTATTTAAAATTTTTGTCGTCGTTTCCCTGATGAGCTCGACAAGAGAGAACAAGATTGATACATAACCCAAACACAACCCATTGTTACATCCCAGGCCGTTCAGAGTGTTCAAGTCATTCCAACCTACCATTCAAGCCATTCAACTCTTTGTGAGGATGTTGTGTGCCAAGGAACGCAGACAGTATCCCGAACGATTTTGCTACTATACGCCTCGTAGATACCTGACGGTAAAAGTCAGCATCCAATAGGGTCCACGTTCAGGCAATTGATCCAAGGTACGCAGGTTGCCAGCGTGACCAGGTGCAGAGACTGACGAGCCTACGATAGAGCCAGCTCCTGCGACCGCCTTGTTTATCATGCAGACAAATCTTACTACCTCGCGGCTGGTAGGCTTCGAACCCACCAACGATCAAGAATTGAGGCCTGCTAACAGCCTGGTAGAAGCCCAGGTAGACGCACAAGGTATGCCTCTTTCTCAAGCACATCTGCCCGTTCATTGACCGCATGGTTGACGACGACTGGGCCGCGCACAGCTGCGCCTCTCTCAGACACCGAGGTACCCATATACGAGTTGGCTCGTAGGAAGGTGGTCTGGGTGTGGATTTGTGTAAGTTGGTTCAAACGAGGCAAGAATTCCAAGAAATCAGCTGCCTCTCGGCCGCCTACAGATTCAAGCAAGCTGACTCTCTCCTCGAGTGTTATTGTGGTCACGGAGGAATGAAAGTCAGCGTGGACCCCTGCCCACGTTGCGGTGTTCCTCGGTGCCCAAACTGTGATACGCAACGTTTCAACACTCGCTCCTGAGACTATGTTTTGGGCACTCGCTCTGGAAATTATATTTTGGCCACCCGCTCTCGAGTCTTCATCTTCAACACTCACTCTTGAGATTGCATCATTTATAACAATATATGAAAGATATTTTCCCTCTTTATCTCCTGGCTGTTTAACTCATTATCTTCAAACTACCGCCTACCCTTGATTATTTACCCTTGTAGGTGACATTCTAGCTGGGGAGTTGGACGTGACGGGGGGGAGTGAGGATGAACGGCGCAACAGAATAGCCAATGGACGATTCCAGGTCGGCCTGCCTTGGGCAGGCCGTCCAACGAGTCACCAGTGGATATCTGCTACTGTTGTGTGAGCCCGAACTGTTTGTTGTGCCGACTGACGGTTGATTCAGAAGTTTGCTAACAGAGATCCTCTAGGTTGCAAAGACCACGAGTGAGCTATGCAGCCAGGCCCCGAAAGAGAGCGGCGGAGAGACAGACGGCAGGCCAATGTCCCGCGAGACCCCACCAAGTTCGCTGCCCTCGGTGGCTATGTCAAGCGGTTGACGACTGCCACTCTTGAGTGGGTGTCTGAGCCCGACGAGTGGAAGAAGCGGCTCGCCAGTGCCGACAAGATATCTCCTGAGACCGAGAACAAGCCAATCGTAGATCTCCTGAGGGAAGGTGGGCTTGACTTTGAGGACATCCAGTGGTTTATGCGACCTTCTACGACTTCGGCCTGCTGGGAGCGTTGCGTGTTACACCTTGAAAGGTTTTGCGCAGGTGCCGACTTTGCCCTTCATGACGCCGTCCCGGCTGATCCAGGGAACTCGGAGTTACTCGAGGCACAGGAGCCTGAAGCATGGGTTTCCGATCGAAATTGGGTTAGCGAGGCTCTTGACACTCCTCCTCCCAACTACCCACGAATACTCGACAACAACGGGCTCTATCAGGCCTTGAAGAAGAAGGTAAGTGAAATACAAAAGTCGCCTTGAAAGTACGTGTGTAACTGACCGCGTTGTTGATATCAGCGCTTCTCTGAAGGCCCTCAGGGCGACATTGTTGGACCACCTCGACGAATGTAGGCTCCATGACCCTGGACTCCCTGGAGTTGCATGGTAGTATAATGCTGACCATCTTAGCTATATCAGGAACCCGAATGGAGCAAGTGTGGTTGCCATGATAAAAACCACACCAGCTTCACAGGTCGAGGGCTTTCGTAACCTCTTTGCCGACTACATCACCCCCACGCCAAAACCCGAGTTTAGATTAAGAGAGTCTGTGAGTAGACATGTATGATGTACGCCTACCGCCTCATCTACTAACATCTTTATTTGACAGACTTGGTGGGGTGGTTGTTTCGTCATCTCCTTCAATATCCCTTACTACGGCATCACCACTCGGGAGCTCCAGGACTATCGCATCATATCGAACGGCGGGAAGCGGCTCCGAAACCGTTACGACCTTGATTTCCTGCATCTTCGAGGCGATGGGATATCTGACGATGAGAGCTCTTTCTTCCACGAGAACGCCTTTTTGCAACAAGTTGTGTTTTCTTTCACATTGACGGGCAAAAGTGAGAAGTACTGGACCGCGGCGTGCTTGGATGATGATCCCTTTGGCGAGGATCTGGGCGAGGACCCCAGGTTGGCGTCAGATGAAGAGGACGAAGAATCAGATCCCATTCTCCTCAAGGCGGAAGGGAAGTACATCTTGTCGCCCAGAGCTTATGCGCTTGCGGCACTTGGGACTGCTCTCTACAAGATTGCTGAGCACCATAAGAACATACTGTACTGGTTGAGGGCCAGCCTTTCTCGCCATGTAAGTTTAACCTTTCTAGCATCTACAGCTCAGGTACACATAGGTGATTGGCGGATGGGTTGTGTGCCCTGCAGTTGTTCACGTTTGACTAACATTGTTGGCATTGCTAGACCTCCGACGCTGAAGACGGCGCTCTCGAAAAGATTTCAGCCAAGGAGCTGCAGAACTGGATCGAAAAGTTCCTCGAAACTCTCACCCGTGTGACCCATTCCACCTCCAATCTGGTGAGGAAGCTGGACCAATTCCTGGAAAAGGATGTCATTCTCGGCCCGGATGCACTGCCTCAACGCGTCCTATGGCAAAGCCTGCAGAGTGACCCGGATGCCTTGCGGTCTTTGCTCAAGATCAAGCAGCACCGAGACGACATCCATGACATTGAGGGTGAGCTCAAGCAGTTGGAGATTGAGTACGAGGGAGTGAGGCGGAAGGTGAGTCACCCAAGGCTCATTGAAGGATCTAAGCTGACCCCTAGTGTAGAGAAAAAATGACAATGAGGGCGAGCAACAGGTCATGACGAAGCAGCTTCACCGAATTGCCATAGCTGCATTTGTAAGTTGGAGCGCCTTGGCTGGGTAAATGAAGCCACAGGCTAATTTAAGCACCATAGGTCTTTGCCATACCAAACACGGTGGCCCAGCTCTACTCTGCCATGCCGGACATGGGTTACTCGACATCCTGGCCCTCGTACGTGGCCATGGTTATGTTGTGCTTTTTGATGGGTGCTGCTGTAACCATGTACCTGTCCAGGCAGTACTGGCTGCTAGTGCGGCGATGGTTTGAGCGTGTGGTTGCATTTCTATCGGGACCCTTCCGAGCCTTACGGCGCCCTGCGTGACTCTTGTGAGCAACCTGAGTTCCTCAGGCTCCTCATTTTTTTTTTTAAAGAGTTGTATCTTGTTTTACTGCTGGAGTTTACGAGCATCTTGGTGAACTGAGATTATACCCTGGGTAAAAGGTACGGGATTCATGGCGGCGTTTAGACTCGGTAACCTAAATAGGTAGTGTGTTGTCAGTCTATGTGATACCCAAGCTTGATTGTTAATGACAATGAATTATGATATCAGATGACCAAATTCGCCCGTGACCACCCGCAGGATAAGGCAAACGCATATGCCAAGGGCCGTTGCGCCTCTATCGAGCCCGACAGGGTTTCGGGCCTCAAAACGAGGGGGAAGAGGGGGAGGGGGAGTAAGAATTCCAAATCCTTCGGCCGTCTGTTCTTTGGCTGTCAGGCAACTCCACCCGAAACCCCGGAATATGTGCTTGGAGATGGTCATGATCCGAGATGTGACACGTTGTCAACCCCAAAGCGGGATGACACAAGAGGAGGCCAAATGTGCAACATGAAAGGATAAGGAGCATGATGATGAGGAAGTCCTTCTTTGACCGGGAGAAGCGTGAACCAATCGTCATGGTAGCCCTGCGAGAGCCTCCTCTTTACTGGCACCAATGGGCGCGGTTGGACAACGCATCACGCATGGCAACCAGCGTCAGGTATGTATATAAGTCTCGTCCAGCAAATCAACGAATCTACCGCCAGCATGAGGTTGATGAATGACCCGAGAATTGGTGCCCGATCACATGCCGGCCCTGAAGCTCTGGACTCAAAGGACCTCTACTTCTAGCTCGACCACAACGAGGCAATCACACCTGTGCTCCGACTCACCCTCCCCTCTTCAGCCGTAAACCACCATCCGGAACCATCGTGGCTATGGCGACGACTACCTGCTCCGTCAGCGGCATCGAGGACCTACTTGGCAAGGCAGGGCTGCATACCCCAGTGCCCGAGTTCCCAGGCGCCGACATTGTGCACAACCCCCAGGACATCTTCCGAGTTTACCTCGCCGACACGCTGCAGAGGCTGGTCGACTGCGATAGATTGGTCGCCTATGAAGCTATCCAGCAGTCCAATGTTACCGGGCAGGGGGACCTCGTGATCGTGTCCCCGAGGCTTAGACTCAAGGACGTCAAGCCCAAAGATCTAGTTGTAGACCTCGCCCACAGAGTACGGTCTTGACACTCCCCCCCTCCCCCGAGATACCATCATGGCTGACTTTGTTTTCCCACGAATAGTTACCCAGGTCGCCGCCTTTCGCATGCCCCATCAAGGACGGCATCCACCTGCGCGTCTTCTCGTCGCCCAACACCTTGTCCCGCCTTCTCCTACCGTACATCCATGACAGGTGCGCCTCGTATGGATATGACTCATCTCTCGGTCTTGCCGATGCAGCTGCGCCTGATGGGCCCAAGAAGAAGGTCATCGTCGAGTTCTCGTCACCCAACATGGAGAAGGAGTTCCTGGTGTCCCACCTGCGCAGCACATTGGTCGGCTCATACGTGGCCAACATCCACGCTAGTATGGGATGGGACGTCGTCAAGATGAACTACCTAGGAGATTGGGGCAAGCAGATTGGGCTCCTAGCAGCGGGGTGGGAGAGATTTGGCTCCGAGGAAGAGTTTGCGAAGCAACCACTCCGTCACCTACTCGAAGTCAACCACAAGATCAAGGAGCTGTTCGAGCCAGAGCACGAGCAAGTCAAAGCGGCAAAGGCTGAGGGGAAGGACGCCAGCGAGATCGAGTCGCAGGGTCTACATGCTGAGAGGGACGTCTTCTTCAAGAAGATGGAGGACAAGGACCCAGAGGCCATTGCACTCTGGCAGCGGTTCCGTGACGCAACTGTGAAGGACTATACCGAGTCCTACGCGCGACTCGGTGTCACATTTGACGAGTACTCGGGAGAGTCCCAGGCCAGCACGGAATCGGTTGCCGAAGTTGAACAAGCTCTGAAGGAGAAGGGGATATATGAAGAGCACGACGGGTCCTGGATGATCGACTTTGCCAAGCATGACGCGAAGGGGCTCTCAACTACCGTGGTGCGCTTTCGAAATGGGACGACCTCGTACCTGCTGCGTGACCTTGCCGCGGTCCTTGACAGGTACAAGGCACACAAGTTCGACAAGATGATCTACGTCGTCGCCATGGAGCAGGAGATGCACTTCCACCGGGTTACGAAGTGCCTTGAGCTGATGGGAAGACAAGACCTCGCCGAGCGCATCCAGCACGTGGCGGTTGCCAAGATCAACGGTCTGCCGGATCAGTTCAAGGATGCCAAGTTGCTGAGCGACTACCTGGATGGCTGCCACGCTGTGATGCAAGCCAGCATCGGCGAGGAGACAGAGGAGCCCCTTTCTGTGGACAAGACTGACAAGTCGGTGGATCTTCTTGGACTCTCTGGTCTCTTCATCCAGGACTTTACTCACAAGCGGACGACGCCATACACTGCGGACCCCAAGAAGATGGCATCCCTCGTCAGCGACTCTGGCGCGGCGATCCAGAACTGTTATGCCAGGTTGGCCTCAAGGCTGAGCGAAGCGCCGGCCGAGGTCGACTACGAGACACTGGACTACGCTGCCCTGGAGGCAGAGGATTACGCCGAGCTCCTGCGGATCATGGCGCAGTATCCCGACACAGCGCAGGCATCTTTCAAGACTCTCGAGCCGTCTCTCATCATCATGTACCTAATACGACTCGTCGACCAACTCATGGCAACTCTCGACGACGACGACGAGCAGGATTGGACGGACAAGGACGAAATCAACAAGGCGAGGCTGGCCTTGTATGAGAATGCCAGGCAGGTATTTGAGAATGGCCTGAGAGTGCTGGGCGTCTCTCCATATGGTTCATGATGCTTCTTTGCCCTTTTCCTTCTAGTTTTGCTTGTCTGACATTATTGCACTCTTAACTGAGTCACTCACTTGTTGTCATTGGTCCTTCTCAGTTACGGCATCCGGATGTTGGGGGGCGTTTTTACTGGAACATTTTACATTCCATGTGTTTAGATTGTCTTGCCCATTTCCCTACTTCATGGCAACTTTTGCAAGGTCACTCGTTGGGAGATTGAGGACTCTTGAGGTGCGACTTGGTTACAAAGCCACCACACAACAGCGGCCCCTGAGGCCCCAGATAACAGTATTCACCGAGTAGAATAAACATGAATCAAGCTTGAAATATCTTACTGGGCTCAATTTCAAGTCAATAGACTCCAAAGTCAATCGAAAACAGGCGCATTCACCTTCTTGACGCCAAACAGGATGTAACCTCCAACACCATTGGCCAGTCCAACAAGACTTGAAGACATCCTCGCATTCATTGTTCGTATTGGATGATTTGTAATTCATGTTTCAAGTGAAGCATCCGCGGAGAAGTGGCTGTTCGGCCAGCGACGGGCTTAATAGACACTCGCAGAAAACGGGCCCAACTTCCGAAGCTCTACTCCATCATCAACTCTCCCTCAACACATCGAGAGGCCTCATCCAATGTCAAAACTCTTGTTCCGCCCCGGCTTCATCGCTCGAGCACTAACATCGTGTCAGACGCCAACCCGCAATTCTTTTCGTGTACCAGCAGCAGCAGCAGCACCGAGACTCTTCAGGATGGCTTCTACGGATGCCCCGCAGGCCACCACCCCGCAGTGGTGGGAGGCTTTCCCCGAGGCAAAGGCTTCGTGCCCTCGAGTTGAAGCGGCCGAAGTTGCAGGCCTCATTGAGGAGAATGCAGCTGCTGGGAAGGGGGCTACGAGGGACTTTTTGTTGGTTGATGTTAGGAGGACTGACTGGGAGGGCGGCACGGTTGCTACGTCTATCAACTTCCCCGCCCATACGTTCTACCAGACGCGGCCCGTCATCTATCAGCTTTGCAAGCAGGCGGGAATTCGAAGAATCATCTTCTATTGTGGTGAGTAGTCTCTATCTGACCAGTCAAGCCAATCCGCCGCTAACAACTCAAAGGGAGCTGTGGCAGCAGAGGCCCGCGGTGCGCTGGCTGGATGCAGGACTACCTTGACGAAGTTGGCGCGACCGACATCAAGGCCGAGATCCTGATCGGAGGCATCAAGGGCTGGCAAAAGACGTACGGCGGCAAGCTCATGGACTGGTACGACGAAAAGGTCTGGACCAAATAGGATCCGGCCGCACATGTCATGTCCTCTCTCTTGATGTCTAGCAAGATGTGACCTGAACCCCCCTCAAAACGAAATCGTCCAAGATGGGACTTTGATCTTCATTTTTCGACCTCAAACGCCAAAAATAAACATGACAATAATTTCCCACAGTGTTCTTTCTCTCTCCGCCGTCCGTGGGTGACGATTATCTGTTTTGTCGGTCGTCGCCGCCGATTCGTTCCAGTGCTTCGAGCATCACCACAGAGTTGCCACGGATGACCTGTCACGTTCATTAGTATCAATAGCCCGTAGGATGAAAGAAGGGAGAGGAAACATACAACCATGCCGAGTCTGACCTTCTCCCCACCGTCCTTCTCTTCCACCGCCTCGTCCATGACAATGTTCAGAAAGACCTATTCCAATTAGCCAAGAGTTTTCAAAGTCATCGCAGATGCGCTTACATCGTAGCCACGGAGGACACCGATCACCTTGCGGCTGCCGTTCAACTGCACAAACAGTCGCTTGTCGAGGTACTGCACAAGAAAAGTTAGCCATGATCAGGTCGCAACGCAGCTGAGGCACCAGGCGAGCGCCAAAGAACAGCTCGATGCTATACAGCAGCGCAGAACATGTACGACGCACCTTCTTCAGCTCGGGCTGTGCGGGTGCCATCTTGAGCAGTCAAGGTTGTTTTTTAACTTGTTGATGCTGGTCTAGATGCGACGCGATCGCGGCTGGGAGAGCTCCTCCATTTCGCAGTTGGCGGGAAAAGCTGAGTCACGTGCCGACCGATAAGATTCTAAAATGCACGTCACTCTACTTCTGGCCCGTCTCAAAGCGCGTCGCAAACCTACAAGAAAAAAAAACTACGAAATCAACTTGCGCTAGACGGTGCAATTATGAGTTCCTTTGCCGGAAAACGCAAGGCCAAGGTCATCAAGGTCGCTGACGAGGAAGACACAGCTGAGAGCGTGTCGGCTCCCAGCGGCGACACTGGCTCCAGCGATGGTGAGTACCCCAAGCTGCTTTCAATGCGCGACTGTTGCTGATGAGAACCAAGGCTGACCCTTGCGACTACAGAACCTTCCAAGCCGCTGTTTGGCGCGAAAGCCGGTCGAAAACCGCTTAGGCAATCTGGGTTGAGGAAGAGCTTCAATCCAGCTGACGCCGAGAGCCTTCGAGACAACAACAATGACGAGGATGATGGTCCGGTGGTGGTTCGACCAGCCATCAGTCGCTCGGGCTCACTGAAGCAGAAAAAGAAGCCCAAGAAAGCTTCACGACTATCATTCGGCGGAGACGATGGAGTTGCGGGTGACGAGGACGCCTCCGAGGTGTTCACACCTAAGAAGGGACATTTGGGGCGCGCGCTTGAGAATAGTGCCATCAAGAGGGGCCTAGGCACCAAGGGACTACCTATGCGAACACTAGGGGACGACGACGATCGACCAAGGTACAGCAAGGAGTACCTCGATGAACTACAGTCATCTACACCAAACACCCCCCAGAACGCCTCCACACTACCACCCGACGACACCGACATGATGGATCTCGATGCCTCCGAGCTTGAAGGCGCTGTGATCGTCGAGTCTTCAGACTTTAACCAACCCCAAGCGACCACGACGATCCTATCCGAGGCTGAGATCCGAGAGAAGAAGGAGCGACGAGCACGTTTAGCAAAGGAAAAGGACTTTTTATCTGTCGAAGATGATGAGGATCCGTTTGGTAAAAAGAAGGACGACACTCGCTTGATAGCAGAGGACGAAGACCTGGGCGAGGGTTTCGACAACTATGTCGAAGATGGGGGTCTGTCCTTGGGCAAGCGAGCTGAGAAAGAGAGGCGCAAATATGACCGACAGAAGATGGCCGAGCTCATCAACGCAGCCGAAGGACATACTTCCGACTCGTCGTCCGATAGCGATGCAGAACGTCGGATCGCGTATGAAGCTGCCCAGACACGTGCAGGAATGGACGGACTCAAGAAGCCCCGGAAGGACCCTGCCCAGGAGATCCTCCAAGTACCACCCAAGATTGCGCCTCTTCCCAGCCTGACAGAGTGTCTCGCTCGTTTGCAAACCACACTCAAGGGTATGGAAGAGGAAATGAAAAGTAAACAGACACGAGTGGGAAAACTCAAGAGAGAAAGAGAAGAAATTGTGAAAAGAGAAGGAGAGGTCCAAGCATTGCTGGATGATACAGGTCGGAAATACCAGGAGGCTATGGGACAAGGAAAAGTGGCTGATGCTCCGGCGAATGCACCACCGGAGCTGGCGGGAGCGAGAGGCCTAGAAACTCTAGGGACACCATCACGGAAGCCAGAAGAGGAGGAGGATTGATGCTCTGAAGGATGAACATTGGCTTACTTGCTCGCCCCGGGAGCACGTCACTTGTGGGTTGCTTGGCATAGCAAAGTCTCGATGCTGAGCGTGAGTGGGGAGGACAAGTTCAGAGATCCAAGACCTTTACTCCTGGCTGTTTCTCAGTTTCCTATTGAGAGAAGGTGGCCTTTCGAGATGTGGAACTTGTTCACAGAGGCATAGCTGCCCAAGCTGCAAGCCTCATCGCGACAACCCAAGAGGTTCAAGTTATGGTTAATCCCCAAGCCGGTAGCCTCAGAGTTCCAACACCGGGCAGAAACGCAGCCAGGCTTGACTTGCGCCGCCAGTGGCTGGATTACGGTGATGTAGCTATATTGCCTTCCAGGATGTTTACCCAACATAAACGCAATTGCCTCAAGGCAAATAATACCCATTGCATTTCTCTTCCCGGCGCAGGCCCTATTACGATTCATTGTGACAGTGTCATACAACTATATACAGAGAAGCATTTCTATCGCTTCGCTCCCTCAATGTCTTGATCATCTCGCCGAGAGATTCTGACCCAAAAGTCAGACGCAAAGAGGAAGACTGAAGCCTGAATATTGATGGGCTTTTCAGGATTCATAATGGCAAAGTCATATCGTTTGATCAACTGTGACATGTCAGCACATCTCTCGCTCAATAATGGGTGTATCTCGTACCTCAAAGACAGCTTTATGAATCTCCATCAGAGCAATCGGCTTTCCAAGACACACATACTTGCCGTGACCGAAATTCGTGTCCCAGGCCGCCGTCATCCTCTTCAACTCGCTCTCCTCGGCAAGCAGCCATCGTTCGGGGCGAAACATGTCGGCGTCCTCGCCCCAGACAAGCCGAGACCGTCCTACGGCATGGAAGCCCTGCCCAACCTGCGTGCCGCCTGGGACAAAGAAGCCGTTGATGGTGTCGCCTTCAGGAGGCACTTGCTTGAAGCCCAGACCGGCGAGCGGAGGCCACATGCGAAGACCTTCGCGCACGACGGCTTGGAGGTACGGCAGTGTCTGGATCTGAGACCAGGAGATGGGCGTGCTCACGGAGGAGGCGTGTTGGTGGATTTCGGCGAGGAGTGAGGCATGGGCTGGGGGGTTTGTGATGATCGAGAGGATGATCATGCGCAAAGCGTGAGCGGACGAGTTAGAACCGGCGATTCTATCTGTGTGAGTCTTCCTCGGAGTTGGCGATAGGGTTACACACGTACATGGATATAAAGACTTGTTGGATGAGCTCCTCTTCATTCATGCCGTTGTCGATGTGAGCTTGCATCATGTCCTTTGCGGGTGCAGCACCTTGAGCAAGCCGTCCCCGGACAAACTGTGTAGCAAATCTTAAAGACAGCCGTTAGAGTAAATTCAAGACTCAGTGCCATTCGCAACTTACCCCATCAAACGTCCAAAACCCACCTGGTCTCCCTCTCGCGGCAGTAACAACTTTAGCGGCCATCGATGAACAATCTTTGTCAACCAGGGATACACAGAGACCACGTTCATGGCTGACAAGGAGCTGGCGTTGATCTCGTTGTAGTGGTAGAGATCCTCGTCTTGGGTGAGGTACCCAAACGGCTCGCCGAAAGAGACATCACCGATGGCGTCGAGGGCAAAGAACTGTGTCTTCTCGGCCAAGTCGACGGGTCGTGTCTCACCAGGCGCCGAGGTGTACTTGCGATTGAGGAGGGCTATGAAGTTGAGGACTTGTCGATCAAGGCCCGCCTCGAAACCAAAGCCTTCATTCTCCTTGCCAGAATACTAAGAAACCGTCAATACTATTCAGAAGATGGTGTTTGCGACATACTCCGGGTGTCATCTTGGCCTTCATCGCTTTATGCTTGACCTCGTTTCTCTCGGAAACAACATTGTCAATGTCTGGGACTATCCTGCCGCTCATGTAAAAGTCGCCCTTTGTGTAGACGCTGCGTACAGATGACATGTTGCGCAGCACGTCGGGGTCTGTCGAAAGTAGTTCGTTTGGACCAATACGGACAAGAGGGCCTAGGAATGGTCAGTATCATGAGTTTATCACGAGTATAACAGGGGGATGTAGATACCGAATTGGTCGGCAGCCCGTTTAAGGTGTTCATGATAGCGACCGCTAAGAGCTCCGCTGAGCTGCCACCATGTTGACCAACCTGCGCCTCTGGGGCCTGGGATATGACGGAGACGATGCCATCGTCGAAACTGACGAGCACCAAGACCGGCAACCAAGACCGAGACGGCGGCGAGGCAGAGTCTCGTCAATGAAAGGTCCGCCAACAGCCCCATGGTCAAGCGCCCAACACCAAGGTTTGTCACATCTCAGAGAAACAGAGTTGAGTTTTTGTCTCGGGAGGGAAAATACCACATGCTTGGGATTGCGGGTGGGGGTTTAATGTGACGACAATCGACAAGACCGGGGGGGCTTGACGAGCCGTCCCCGGGCGGGTCAATGAGCTTTGCTGAAGAGAAAAGAGACAAGTTTGAATGGATCGGGTGTCCGGCAGTGGGGATCCGGTTCTCTTTTTGCATTCGGGGGATTTCCCCGCGTGCCTAGGATGGAGAGTCTTGGGTGGTGTCCAATCGAGACGACGACGATGATAAGCCTTGGAGTCGTTGAACCAATTCAATAGTTAAGCATTAAAAAAGACTTGTCTTTCTGTAGCATCTTGAAGACGAAAGATTGATTCTTTTGGTCAATCTCTTTCAAACTCTGGTCACCAAACTGCCAAGTGAATGATGGCGTAGTCTGGACTCTGGCCTATGCAGATCCTCCCACCCGTTCACAGCGGGACACGCAGGAGGCGGCTGACGGAACCTCCAGCCTGGTCATGGGAGGACTAGTGGCGTTTCACTTTCGCCGGAGCCTTGCTTTTGGCATTGACTCTGAGGAATTGATTGCTGTGGTGATTGTTTGCGTTTGCTATCGTCCCCTCTACCATCTGGCTCTGCGCTATAGAAGCATCCAAGCAGTATGGTCACGATGAAACCCGAAATACACTAATTCCTATATGTTCATAATTTAACCAGTCATAATCCATTCATTACCAGGCGTAGCATGCTCTATGCTTCTCTATCATAAAACACCACTATGAATCCTTCTTGCTCTGAGCGCCGCCATACAGCAGCCCCGTCGTGACGTTGCCAAACATCCACGCCAACCAGTCAATGCCCAAATTGACCCGCCCATACCACGGTGCCTCGCCTGTCACCTTGGGCATCCTGTCCGCCGCCTTGGTGAAGTAGTTGCTCGTCGCGGTGACGAGCAGGTTCTTGGGCTTGCCCTCACGGTCCTCCATCACTGGCATCACGCTCGTCGAGCCCGTCTTCTCCATCTGCTTGATGACTCGGGTCACGATCTTGGCCATGAGGTCTGCACCGGGAGTCCACGATGTCGTCACGTAGCCCATCACGAACGCCATGTTGGGGAGGGACTCGATCAGGCAGCCGCGCCATGCGTACTGCGACCCGGGGTTGATGGGTTGACCGTCCACCAGAGGCTTCACTCCGCTAAACAGCTCGAAGTACAGTCCCGTCGCGGTGATGATGATGTCAGCGTCCAGCTTCTGACCAGACTTGAGCAGAATGCCGTCCTTGGTCACCGTCTCGATCACATCTGTCACGACCTGGCAGTTGTCCCTGTGGAAAGCCTTGAAAAAGTCCCCCTCCGGACACATGCAGAGTCTTTGCTGGAACGGATTGTAGCTGGGATTGAAGTGGACATCAACGTCGACACTCTTGGGCAGAGCCTCCCTCATCGAGTCCATGATGACCTTCCGGGCCTTGTCTGGGAAGTTGAGGAGCACCTGGGTGATGAAGAGCTCCCAAATGACGTCTTTCCAGTAGATGAACCAGTACGCCAGCACAGAAGGGAAATAGCGTCGAAGGAAGTCATCGACGCCAGAGGTGGTGTGCCGGGATACGACAAAGGACGGACTGCGCTGGAGCATGGTCACCATGCTCGCCTTCTCAGCGAGCGAAGGGACGATGGTGATGGCCGTAGCCCCTGACCCAATCACCACGACACGCTTGTTGGAATAGTCGAGATCTTCAGGCCACCATTGGGGGTGTACGACCTGTCCGCCAAAGTCCTCGATACCGGGGATGGTAGCCTCCATTGCCTTGTCGTACGAGTAGTATCCGACGCAGCTGATGACAAAGTTGGCAGCAAACACCTTGCGCTCGCCTTCAACATCAACCTCGACCCTCCACTGCTGCTCGTCGGTCCTCCACTCACACCCCACCATCTTGTGGCGGAAGCGGATCTTGTCCCTCAGGCCGGCGGCGTCGACAGCCTCCTCGAGATATTCGACAATCTCGCCAGCCTGGGCCATTTTGTGCCTGTGCCTCCACTGGTGCCAGGAGAACCCGAACGAGGTCATGAACGAGTCGGATCGGAACCCGGGGTAGCGGAAGAAGCGCCATGTGCCGCCGACGGCCTCCTGGGCCTCGAGGATGGTGAAGGAGCGGTGGGGGAGCTGCTGGCGGAGGACGCGGCCGGTGTTGATGCCCGAGAGGCCGGCGCCCAGGACGAGGATGTCGTGGTGCTCAATTGGGTCGGCCATGGCGGGTGGTGAAGTTGTTTGACGGTTGGTGAAAAAGACGTTGAGGCTCTAAATTTGGTGTTGGGGATGGACCCTGGATTTTCAGCTGCTCTTTTTTCTGGTACCTGAGCTTGTACCTCTGGACCCACATTTCCTTATCAGGCCATGTTCCTCAGGCAGACCATGGGATATATTCATGTATCTAGCAACCTAGTATGGAATACAAGTTGCTAATTGGTGGTCTGATGCATCAATTAGCATTGTGTTGTCCTTGAATGTCAAAAATTACTTCAACTCAACCCCATTCAGGCAAAACAGTCGACTTTCACATGGGCCACTGCTTGGTTGGAGCTCCTACGGAGACAAGGGTTAGCGAGGACAGAAGTCTTGGCAAGGGGACTCATCAATGGCCTTGGATTGTCTTTGAAACTTAAAACTTACAACAAACATTATAGACTTGAATCCAGAAGTCTCCGTTACTCAATCTTCAACCTCAAGGCCTAACTGATCGAGATTGACTTTCACGGGCCGATCCGGTCCCCATCCCTACCATTGGTGGGCCCTGGCTCGGCTAGAGCCCATCGTGAGGGTGTCGTCGATCTTACTCCACTTGGAGATGGATTATAGATCTGACAAGCTTAGTTAGGAGAGTCAGGTTCAGTCATGGGGTATAGCATGCTTACTTACTCTGGGATTGCCATGGTCTCTCTCTTTTTGCCACTAGGTGCAACCTTGTGCAGTTTGGAAACAGCCGGTAATAAATAAAGAATCTCGGTTGCCCATTGATGCAGGTACCCAAGGCCCTTTGCAAACTCAAAGGTTTGTTTGCAGCTCGTGAAGACGCAGGTAATCAACGGGAAGCAATTAGAGTACACGAGTAAAATTAGTTTAAAACTTGTATAAATGTGAAGAAGACAAACCAGGCCTAGAAGTAAACACTGTGTCCCTTGCTTCGCCTCCTCCTGAAGTTCAAATGGAGAGCCGTTCTAAACCGAAATATGGCTGAGTTCAAGTTCGTGGAAAAAAGTAATGAGATCTTGAGCCATGTTGATTTCCTTGATCAGACCTGAGCACTCGTCGAGAATAATAAAATCGATTCCCTTGAAGCTGACCTTGGAGCCTGGCTTCAGAGGCCTACAAGTGACAACTAGTCAGCAAACAGAACCAGGCAAGACATCACTTTTCAAGGCTCTTACGTCTTGATCCTCATATTTTCACCCGTTACACCATTCATCTTCCACTGGATAGAAATCTTGTTCCGTCGCTGATGAACTGCATCAGCTCAAAGTTGTACTCCTTCCAGCCCTCTCTGCACTGCTTCACATATGCCACCATTCCATCTTTGCCCTCTATCCTCAAGGGCTCGCTGCCTTTTCCCGTAGGCATACGGTCTGATACGAGAACAACATGTGGATCGAATGTCTTGTCGGCGAGTGAGAAGTCGCCATGCCAGATGCCGAAGAAGTTCTGGATGATGTGTTGAGAGTGCTCCCGGCCAAGCACCTCGGTGCAACCCGAAGATTCAGGTGCCGCTTCTGCCAACATGGTAGATGTCATAAGAGCAAAAGATGTGAGGGAGATTGAAAGTTTCATCTTGATCAAACGGATGTAGTATAGGCGGCGAGACGATGCCGTATTGGCTGAGGTCATGGTTCCACACACACCCGGGGCTTCATCTTAACTACTCATCTCCTATACAAAAGTTCTTCCTCCGCAGTTTTCTCGCAGTATCGTCATCACATCAGCCCCAAGTTAGAAAAAGTCGAAGTCGACGTGGACGAGTTCCCGATCATCTCGCAATCACACGAAACCCCTCGATCGACCCAGTGGGCCGTTTATACGACAGGGGGCCTTGCCTCACTCAGACCCGCGGGTAATCACCCAAACTGGGCCTGGCCTGGTGGTTGACAGGGTCAGGGGCCCATGCCAGACCGTGTTGGCGGTCCTGCACCTGCTATACCCTTTTTGGTCGTTTAGACGCTCAATGTCTTGATCACTTTGAATTTCGTAGAACCCGAGTGCCGGCTTGGCTTGATAGGAAGATGATCATGGGCTGTTGGGAGGTGGGGAGGGTGAGCTGTTCATCTGGAGTCTGTGCAGGTAAGCATAGATTCAGAGTTTACCAAAGTTGCTGACACTTCTCGAGTCTATCTGCTATTAGGTTCTGCAAGAGCCTACCGAGCATGTAGTCAACGGCGAGGCTGAAAGCTAACATGCTATAAGATTAGATATCCTCCAGGCTAGCCTGTGTATCAAACAAACAAATACACATCTCTACAATCATATAACATTGAGATATGGTGCTATTCCCGACGCTATTCAGAGATGGCCTTATCATCTCAGCCTCAGCCCAGGTTATCACATCGGCCAACTCCTTGAGGCAACTCATTTGCGAAATCATGGATCTCGGCAAGGTTGCCCTTTTCAAAGTTCTTTGGAGCGCTCAATCATCACGAGTCTCGCCGATGACGACATGCAATCTCACTCACGTCAGCCGGCGAGGCTTAGAGGCTATATATGGGCTTCACACCGTGACCATGAATCCTTTGCCGTGAAACTTTTGCTCCAACCTTCCAGACTCTTCCTATATAGTCTAAATCTCCGACAGAGAGTTGCAAACAGAGAAATTGACTGCCGGCCTGTCACATGTCAGCACTCTACGATGCCGCATCTTGGGCTGACAGAGACTCCTTAATACCACGATGAGAATCCTGCTGATAGGCCAGCTTCGGCCACGCGAGTTGTGATGAGAATGGGATTCCACGTTTGTTAGTAGACAAAAGTCCTTTTCGTGCAGCGGACAAGGGGGCCCGGAGCCTCGGGGGAACTGTCTCTTGGGGGGCTGCATTTCGGGCTCAGAGCCGATGAACCGCCCAAGTCCGGAGGTGAGAGAGGCTGGGCGTCTGTCCTGCCCCATGGGGGTTTGCCGGCACCCCTGAGGGGCGGGATGTACAGATGAGCGGCACGTGTTGTCAAAAGTGAGTGGAGAGGGTGTCTTGACTTTGGTGGTTGTTTCGAGCGTATTCTGTGAGACTCCATGTCTTGGCTGCTCCATGATCTTGCACAATATTCTCTCGATGCACGATAGGCTGACATTGGCATTTGGTGGCTGGTTTTCTAGTTGTTATACGGTGCTATCATTAGTATTCAGCAAGATTCAAGTAAAGCTCTCCATACATGACCTGCGTCTTGTTATCCTGGTTATGCCGTCGAAATATTAACCATAACTCAACCCATAACCCGGTCACTGGAAACTCGGAAAGGCCCCAAAGTGCAGCTGACAGGGGTAGTATGTATGAATTAGCCATAATTCCGCCTCTGGTTGCTATATCCGCGTATATCCTGATGTCAGGCCAGGGTGTTGTACCCGATCACCAACTTTGGGGCAGATGTGCCAGGGCTGTGGATCAGTTGCGTCTGTGTCAAGGCCTGTCTATTGGCCAGGTCAACACGGGCAGAATTCAATCAATGGCTATTTGTCGTGTTCGGGACGCTTCTAGCACACCCCTTGCAACTGTGGGTTAGCGAATCATGGAGACACGAAACTGGGCGGATTGCTGAGTCAAGTCGACAGAGACATGAAGTGATGGCAATGCTTTTGACGTAGAGCTAGCGCCGGAGGTTGCTCCCTTACGAGTAAACGGCCGTCCGCTCCACCAGATGCGTGGAAAGGACTTTTGGTACGACAAGGCTAGGATTGGCAGACAGACGACGGCCAAGCACAGCGGAAAGGGTCCGTATGGAGGCACGGTGGGTAGAATGCGTACCTACTTTGCAGTAGTTAGTGTAATATACGGATTAGGCAGTGGATAGGGGCGTATAAGGCTGGCCAGGGTGTGCAGCCCTACCGGTAGTAAAGGAGAATCGCACTCGGATTCGTTGCCCGCAATTGTAGCCGTAGCCGATATATCTCGGGGGAGTGTGGCTGCATGCATGTTCTGATTCTGACCTGGGATCTACAGTTACGGGTCGCTTAGTTTGGATATACGTCCGATCGCGGCATCATGGAATTCCCCACAAGGCAGGGGCATTGGATGGGCGATTTCCTTTAGCACAGGACAGGACAACAGGGAAGGCAGGGCTGAGTGGCGGAGCAAGCACAAGCACAAGCACAAGCACCAAGACTCCGCCTTTTCATGCCCGCCTTTTCGATGGATGCATCAGACATGGACTCAACAAGCGCCCTTCCTTGGATCTACTCATCGATCGCGTCTAATCGCCCCTTTCCAGTCCAGTCAGGTTCAGGGTTTCGGCCTCGGTCCAAATCTACAACCCTGCCTCCATTGCACTCCCCTGGCCCACGATTCAACGGGGCCGTTCCGTTTCTTACAGGCTAGGCTGACCAACAGCACAGCACAGCACAACACGCACATCACGGAGCTCCGGGCCTGCAGGACACGCCGAGTCGCCGGCTCCTGGGCTGAAACGGCTCATCAGCCCGGTAGGGCCTGGTCTGGGGCAATCTTGTATGTAAAATGCCCGTGGTTGTCCTGCCGCTGGTATAAGTGTTGGTGGTCGCAAAATCGCTACTGCATCTGTCGACATTTCACCAAGACGAGACAACACGAGGCAATCGATAGTTCACATCCAACAAGCAAGCCCACCGCTACTGTCCCACAAACACTAGCAAAGCAAAGCAGCCACCATGGTCAACCTCGGCCCCTCCAAGGGCTGCCATACCTGCAAGCAGCGACGGGTCAAGTGCGACGAGGGCAAGCCTGCCTGCCAGCGATGCATCCGCATCGGCAGAGAGTGCGGAGGCTACCAGACAAAGCCCGTCAAGCTCAAGTTCAAGGTCCAGACGACCGACATGCGTCAAAAGTCTCGCAAGAAGACGCCCACCTGCCGCGTCATCACCCCGAAGCCCGTGAGTTTGGTGTCGCAGGTGCTGGAGCCCCCAGAGACAGACGTCGCCCTGGGCTTCTTTCTCACCAACTGGGCTGGCACGGGACGTAGCCTCAGCTCCGCCCGGGGCTTCTTTGAGGTCTTGGCTCCCGTGATCTCGTCGGAGCGTCCCACCTCGGCTGCCTACATGGCTGTCACGGCCGTTGCGACGAGGTTGCACGGCATGTGGCGTAACAAAGACATCAATTTTGCCCTACCCCATCAGCCCTACGTTGATGCTTTGGCCCGCCTTCGCTTGGCCGTGAGAGACAAGGACGAGAGGAACTGCCAGGCGACCACTCTCGCTGCCCTCGTCCTGCAATTCTACGAGAACCTCTTTGCCGTGCACAGTCTCAACAAGGCGAGCCGCGTTCACCACGATGGTGCCGTGGCCCTGATGATGAGCCAGGAGCCTCGACCTGCTGGAATGGCCATCGGCAACCATATGCTCTGCTACGTCCTGCATCTCGAGGTGTCGTATGCCCTGCGTACAAAGAGGCGATTCCCGCCTCATATACAATCCTGGGTCCTGCAGCACCCCTCCACCTCGCTGAACTCAAGCTCCACGCTTGACTTTATCGGCATCTCGATCGCGAATCTGCAATACAGTTTCCGCCGCATGTTTTGCGGCAGCGACCCCATTTCCACTTCCCACGTGGACATTGGTGCTCTGTGGTTGGACATTAAAGCCGTCGAAGCGCGTTTGCTTGGCTGGCTGGAGCATCTGCCAAGGCATTTCCATGCCCTGAGGCTTGATCAGGTGCAGGATGTCACTCCTCACATCCCAACGTACCTCGACGGCTGCGACGTCTACCCGTCAGTGCAGGTCGCAAGCATCTCCAACACCTGGAGGGGCTACAGGCTCCTCCTGCTCAAGATGAAGCTATCGATCCTCCAGCTAATCCCGGACACGATACTCGACATGATGCTACCCATAGAACAGGACTCGGACACACAGGTGGAGCTCATCTGTAACGCCGAGGACGAGGTGCAGGACATGGTCGACTCGATATGCAATAGCATCCCATTTTATCTTGGCAACCAGACGGTCCGGCCCACGGTGTTGGAGCTGACAAACTCGAAAATCGTCCACCCGAGCTACCATAACCTCGAGCCTTGGGACGAGAGGTTCGTCAACTTTATGACGAGCGACAATTACATCACGATCGAGGCGCACAGGGCCTCTGCGGTCGCATACGGGGCGTGGCACGCCATTAATACCCTGAGCAACGCCCTCGCTTTGTGCGCTGAAGACCACGGCTCTTTTCTTGCCGAGGCTCTTAGGCCGGGGCAGAAGGACTGGATCCACGCCCAGTTTATAAGAGCCAGCAGCTTGTTGAGTTTAGAGTCGAGCAAGGCGTTCCAAGACATTGAGAAGAGCCGGATGCAGCTCCAAGAGGGCGATACAGATGTTCTGGTGGAGAGAGTGAGGGAGGGATTCAGAGTGAGCAGCGGGTGCTGATATGCACGTTACGAGAGGAGTCTTTGGTGATTTTCTGGGTACCTAGAGTGAGAGGTCTGGATATCTTGTCCCGGCCGGTTTTGGTGTTTTGGCAAAAATCATGAGCAGGGGTGCATCTGTTGGTGGTGATTTGAATTTGAGGCTATTATACATATACATAGAGATGAGATTCTTCACAGACGCTGGAATTACTGTGGTTTCTGTATATACATTCAAAAACGTGCAAAGGAGAGATTGACTGCCTGCCTCCCAGAAACCTCAAAACTGGTAGAATATCAAACTAGTGACCCAAATAACAATGCCAAGCAAACCAAGCCGAAATTAACGATGAGAGCACCAGCTCCAGGCTGTTTATCTGCCTGGAGGCGGTGTTCCCGGTCCCCAAGCCTGAGCTGGCGAAGCTATCGCTGGATACCTCGAAACCTCCCTCAGATGATCAGGAGTCCCCAGGGGCTTCATCTCGTGTGTTCCATAGCGGCGGTACGCCACCTTGCGGTTGCAGTTTGTGCAGTAGTGGCTGATATGGCTGTTCCAGCCCATGGCGTATGGCGCAACGGCTCCGCCAATGGTTGTGATTCCTAGGGCGGTTGCGGTGATGCTAGCGAATCGTATTAGTCTCTGGCATGTCTCAACTCTAAAGAAAGGTCTCACTGGGTTCGCATCGAGGGGTTCTTCTTGACGCGCGTTTCCACGCGGTGTCTGCAGAACGGGCAGTCCACAGTGTCTGACTGGTCTCCTAGGAGATGCAGCGGCGTCACTGTTGCGGTTGTCTCGTAAAGCTGGGTCATGGGGGTTGGATCTGGGTTTACGGGGATTGGGGCGTCATAGTATCCCGTGTCCTTGGCGATGTGGTCCTGTGTGACAACCTCGGGCAGTCCGCCATCATCGATGAACGTATTCACGACTCTGATACTCACATTAGTTCTGGCTGGAGTTTGTCTGCTCCACCGATGTAACGTACCGTTGTGGTTGCTGCCGTTGTGCTTGAGACGGCTTCTCATAATAGCCACCCGCCGCAGCGTTGTACGAAGGCGGTGGACCGCCCGGCGACGAAACCCGCGTCTCCTTATCAGACATGGCGTGAGGGGCGGCAAAACAGGAAAAGAAAGGTCTGCAGTAGTTCGATGGCACGCTAGAGAAAGGGGCAGTGTTCGCCTTGTATATCGATCAAGGGAAGAAAGTGAAGAGTTGAGACCAAGGCAGAACCAAAAACCACATAAGCCAAAGCGCCCAAAAGCAACCAATTGGAGTCGGTCGACTGATCTACGAGTTGGGCTTACGCAGGTGTCAGGGATCATGTCAATGTAACCCTGCACGAGCTCGCAACAGAATTTCCAACTTGGGTAAGAACTCCATTTATCGTTCGAATACTACCATGATATCTAAACAAAAAGGTTTCAACTACATGCCATGATATAGCCGGGACGCGCTATTCTGCGTGGAGTGGCTCCATTGCGAGATGAGAAAAAAGTAACGGTCTCCGCTGTTTTTGTCGCTTTTGGCGGTAGAGCTGAAAAAATGCGAGCTGCAGGGAGAAGAATGGGGACTTTTGTAAACTCCCTCGAGTAGGTCATGTTTTTGGAGAGTCGATGATGCGAATTGCGAATAGTGGCTGAAATGGGGGGTGGGCAACTAGATCAAGTCAGTGTGTATATAACGGGTCTCTGAATCAGTGGCAAAGTCAGAAGTAAACCCTGATTATCATTCAAGGGACAACAATCAAACCAAACATTCATTTCCTTCTTCTTTGTTTTACTAGTCCAACATTTTTTACACAATGGTTCAAGCAAACGGGTTACTAGCCACCACCTATGAGACCTATGATCTCTCGCCTCGATCAAAGGCTGTGACCTTGTTCTCTGCATCTCTCATTTTGACGGCCTCTTGGGGTTCCCCTAAGCGGATGAGATGACTCGATATCGACGGCAGCCTTTATCTGGCCGATTGAAGACATTCTTGGTCGTTGGCGGCTACGGCTAGCTACTTCAATATTGTTCGACATGATGATGGTTCGGCCTATCTCAACTTCGATGGGCCAGGAGTCGAGCAAGTCGGGGCTTAAATTCCGAGAGCTGGAGTCCATGTAAGTGAATCTAGCTCCTATTTGTTTCATGCTTAACTTGTCTTCTCAGACCCCTCGCTTTGCTACTCCGAGAACCTCTGGTGTATGCCATCGCTTGACCGTTGTCTCACCGACTCTCGAGGCAACTCCTTTCCGAATCGATATGAGGGACGACTAAAGAAAGGGTAAAATATATGGACTAGTTCTCGAACCAATGTCCCAGCTACAAGGACTAGCATACGAGGATGAACTCGGGCGAGGTGGATTCGATCCAGACCAAGTCAACAAGCGGGACCATCTTCCGCGACTGAGAAAACAGTTTCTTTGGGGATTGGTTTTTAACTAATCTCTTACAGCCGAATTCTCACCCATCTGCAGTCTGTGGAGATCTATATGTACTCATGTACTAAAACTATCTTATATCGGCCTTGAAGATGGTGATCTAAGACGGTTGATCGCAGAGGTGGACAACAGTGGGCAGATGACAAACTCACAAAGCCATACAGAGCTAGAACAAGCCGAGGTATTCACGATAATGATTCCATGCATTTATTATGATTCCAAAGACGGTGGACCTTGATAGCTTGGGCAGTAGTAATTGGTGGTAATTGACAGAAACGACTTCGTCTAGTTTGATTGGTCGAAATTGCCCCGGCCAAAGGGCGTTATGATGACACAACCCCACCTGCCCTCTCAAGCTCATGACCTGAGCTTCCCTTCCCCGCCATTCTTCAACACTCATTACTTCTCTCTTTTCTCATCGTCACCAACAATTGTTGTCTACGGAAATCATGTCTTCTGATCAGACCATCTTGTTCGACCTTCCCAGCAGGTCTCCTCGTGCTGCCTGGTCTTTGAACCCATGGAAGAGTGAGGCGCCTCACTCCTTGTCCACTCCACGGCCAAGTACTGACCCAGTGTAGCTCGCTTTCTCCTCAACTTCAAGGGCATCGACTACAAGACCGAATGGGTAATATTGAACCTCAATTGAAGGCCAATTCAATTGCTAAACCTTGATAGCTTGAGTACCCAAACATCAAGTCCACCTTGGAGCCCCAGTGCGTTGCAGCCCACCATGTCTACCCACCAATTGACTGACCCCCCGCAATAGCGTCTCGGCCAACGAGTCGACAGGAACATGGACTATTCCTACTGTCAAGTTCCCCGATGGAACTTATCTCATGGACTCGCGCAAGATTGTCGAGCGTGTGGAAAAGGAACACCCTGAGCCCTCGATCCACCTCGACTCACCCACCCTGGCCAAGCTGGAGGAGATCATGCCCCGTATCATGACACCTCTTCGGCCCATCTACTTCACCACCGTCCCTGAGCGGTTGTTGAACGAAGAGAGTGTACCCTACTGGCACGAGACCCGGTCCAAGCTGGCCGGCATGCCTCTCGACCAACTCAACAAGGAGAAGGGTGGCCAGGTTGCCTGGGACGCCGCCAAGCCCATCATCGCGGAGGTTGAGGCCCTGCTCAAGGAGAACTCGGAAGGTCCCTTCTTCCTAGGCAAGACCCCCAGTTACGCCGATTTTGTGTGGGCTGGCTTCCTCATCTTTATGCAACGCAACCAGGTCATTGATGATCTCTACAACGTCAGCGGTGATAGCCAGCTTCACAAGGATCTTTTGGAGGCGACTGCTCCCTGGCACAAGAGGAATGATCATTGAACAGCGGCTTTATAGACGCGAAAGAATACATCGATACACGAAACATGAGACATGAGAACCCCCAACATAGCATATAAAATAAGACTTCTTTCCCTCTTGTGGAGCAACGTCAAAAAAGACTGGTGCCCCCTTCCTCATCGTCATCTGATCCCGAGTCTTCTGGGCTATCAGTCGTCGGCGAGTCATCCAAGTTGAGACCCCTCTCAAGCTGCTCTCCCAGCTCATCCACATCAGCCAAGTCACGAGCGCCCACATCTGTCTGCGCATCAGTATGTCGCACCGACATGAGAGGATGCGTGCTGGAGTCGTGTATCTTTCCAGTCGACGCCTTGCTCTCCATGGTCTGGAAGGCATCGTCTCGTACCCTGTTCACCACCCAGTTAAAGATCTCCTGTCGCCGTGCTTTGCCTTCTGGCCCGTCATCTTCGTACAAGTCAGGAAACCTCCAGTTGACGTAGAGGTTTCCGTGACTCGACCGTGTCTTGATGCCGCCGTGCTGACCTGGTGTGTCAAAGTAGTAGTGGCACAGTCTGCAGGCTCCCTTGCTGCTTCCAATGTACTTCCACCCATGGAAGAAACTGAGCTCCAGCCTAGAAGCGTTGGCCATGACCCATTCAAGGACGAGGATCTCGGCGTGCACAAAGGGTTTGAAGGTGTCCTTTTGGCACTGCCTCTGGATGCGATCATCAAATTGCATCCGCTGCAGCTCCAGAGCAAAGCCGCGATACCTCTCCTTCTTGACGCTGTCGTGCTCCATGCGGCCGATGATGGCATCGGCCACCTCGCTCTTCTTGCCGAGGGGGTTGGGATCCGCCTTGCTCGACGGGACGGGCATCACCTCGACTTCCTGGAACAGCTCCGGCCACTCCTTTTCGGCATCGATCAGGTCCTGCACCACGGCTTGGTAGTTTCGAAGGCGGGAGAGGTTGTGCCTCAGCTCAGACCAGCACTCGAAGCTCTTCCCGTCTCGGATGCGTCCTCTCAGAGCACGTTCGTCGACAAAAGCCTTGGTTTGGGGTGTGAGAAAGACGCCGAGAGCCTGTAGGAAGCGGTTGTAGCATGCGAGATCTAGAACAGTCGTGTTAGATGAGTTCAAGGGGATGCAGGGTATCTATCCACTTACAGTCGCTTTCGTCTAGTTCCTTGAAGACAATATCCGAGATGGTGTCACCTAGAACCTCGAGTCCTGCTCCAACCGTAGCAGCTATCGCCCGCCGTTAGCTCCTCCCTAACCCAACGATGCTACTCAACTCACCGGTTTCGTCTGTCTGACGCTCGCAGTACTCAAGACAGCCCCTCAACTGCCCTTTGAAGCACTTGAGATAAAAGTCCAACCTCGGCATGTTGAACGCCAAGATCATCTCCAAGACGGCCCTCCTGATGGGGCCTCTAGCAGCCTGATCAAGCTGATCAAAGCCAGACAGGGTCTCCAGCAGCTCGGCCACAAACGTCTGCGTCTTCACCAGGTCCAGGCTGCACACCTGGTTGCACCCAAAGACGTAGACGAACCTGTCCTCGTGCTCGAGGACGGCAAACGACGTGACGGTCCTCCCGCCCCTGGTGCTGTCGCAGACGCCGGCGAGCTTGTGGACGAACTGGTGGAACCTCTGCTCCGCCGTCCGAGGCCTGGCCGGCGCCTCGGGGAGGCCGAGGGAGCCTTCCTCGTGGGTGATGTCCGTCAGGGCCTTGAAGAGCACGATGGGCTCATAGAAGCGGCGCTTCTGCTTGGGCTTGAAGAGGACCAGGGCATCTGAGGGGTTTGTCAGTTGTGATTTCGAGAGTGAATAGTACCCGGTCACGTACTTGATGTCATTGTAGTAAACAGGTATTCTGTCAATGTTTGCAGCTCGTGTAAGTGACTTGTTTGACTTGATTGTAACGATCAAACACAGCAACCCCTTTTATACAAACTCAACAATGACGCAAAATCATCAATTAACGGCTCCCTCTTTTCAATACCCTGGCTTTACATCATCACCCGCCTCGCCCAAGCCTCCTTCATGCTGGAGGCCGGCCTGGGAGGCCCATCACACCATGCGGGGGTGTGTGTGGCCGGCCCCCGACATAGGCCTCGTTGCCTTATTTTCTTTGATCGCAGACTCTTTCTTTCCTTCCAATTGGACCCTTATCGTTCTCTTCTATCGCTCCCGTACTTCTTCTGCTCAGCCTCTTTCTTGCTCCTGACTGAAAACTGGACCAACGCTTGGCCTCACTTTTGGGCCGCCCAGCCGGCCTCCCTCGTCAGGCAACGAGGCGAACTGCTGCATGAGAGGGAGTATCCGCTCTCGTGTGCAATTGGAAAGATGGCCGGTCTTGTTTTCTGTCTCGTTTGTGCATCGCATGTTGGTATCTTTGACAGTTGCGACGACAACATGGGCGATGCACTTTGAAACGGGAAACTCTGGTGGTCGGCCCCAGGTCGGCCTCCAAAGGAGGCAACTTGTCAGTATGGGAGAAATAGTATAAAATCAGTGCTTGTATGATGAGGTTGATGTGAATGAATCTTGTTCAGTAGATACAATAGCATCCATTCACTCGACTGACTCCTTAAGATCCCTTCATCTATACTCCCAGTAACTCAGAAGCATACATCCTCGACCATGTCCCCAAAAGGAAAAGGGCACCGCTCTCGCAAGCACAAGCATTCTAGCAGCTCCAGCCAACCCCAGGATGACGAGATACCTATCGACCCCAACCTGATGGACCCCTCGTTCACCGGATACACCCAGGCCCAGGACTACACCCAAGCAGGCCCAAGTAAGTTCAGAGACACCGTCTGAAACATACATGTGAAACCTTCAACTAACCCCTACCTAACTAGGCAGCTATTCACAGTGGCAGGACCCAAGTGACCACCAGCAGCAGCCGGCAACGGTCAACCCCAACGACCTCTGGCTCGACCAAGGTTCCAGCTCCTCCGCCGCTGCCCAGGGCTATTATACCGCGGGTCCCGCTTACCAAGATGCCGATTATGGTACGTTTTTTTCTAATCCTCCTCTACCTCTGATTGGGTTCGAAACGCAGACGAACTGAACCGAGAGTTAGACGAGCAGGCAGACTCCTCATCAGCAGCGGCTGCGGCGGCGGCGGCGGCACAGGACTACACATGCGAAGACTGCGGGCGCATCTGCCACGGTCTTCGAGACTTCAAGTAAGACGGCTCCGGTTTTACTCTACATGAGGCTCTCCGCTCCTACTAACACACGAGGTTCACAGCAAGCACGCCAAGACTCACAAGAGGCCCATCAGGTGCGAGGCAGACGAGAACTGCAAAGAGGCAAAGGCAGAGCAGAGGGACATGGACCGCCACTACATCAGCGCCCACAAGGAGTTTGCAGTCTACAAGGGCCTCATCACCGATCCCTACCCATGCGACTATCCAGGCTGTGGCAGGTCGTTTACGCGGTACGACAATCTGCAGAAGCACTGGAAAAGGTACCACGGCGGCGAGTGATGGAGAGAAGGGACCCAGGATATCATATCCCCATGGCACAGGCGTTTATGTTATTCCCTTCTAGACCTGTTTTTTTCTTTCTTCATTTCACTCCCCCCCATCTCCTGATTTCACAATTACACCTTGACAAGCCTCCCCTGCCTTGGGCGATAATCGGGCAAAGACGGGAGGATTCCTTCATTCATACCCTGTTAATACGCGGGCATCTGACTTTTTTTAACGAGATGAGAGAGAGGGAAAAAAGACTGTTTTGTTTTGGTTCAAGGATGCTTGTTGATATTTGTCTGTTTATCTTCCATCTCCCTTATTCTTTCTGGTATTACACGTAAAAAATCTCTGTTGATTCCCTTTTTGTTTTCAACCACCTCCCTTCCAAATGCCATTTGCTTCTCTAGCTTTTATACCCGCTCGTTTCGTATGATGCCAAGTCATTCAATCCCCTGAATCCATGAAGAAGAAGAAATATGTAAAGAATATATGTGAAATAGGACAAAAGAAATGCAGAATCGTCCAAGAGGGGAATCCGAAAGTTGATACAAAGTGAAAAAAAGAGAATGCGCCGGATCCGTAAACGCCCGTCAACTCCAGAACCCCGGTCCCCGGCCAGAGCCCGCCGCTTTAACATCCCATTGCAATATTATAAGCAAGCAAGCATTAGCTGGCCTATGCCGAAGAGAAGGGGCACTGGCCGGAGCTGGCACCGGAGCTGGGGCATCTCCGCTCCGTGGTGCTGTTGATGGATGGGGCCGAGCTGGGGGCGGCGCTGTAGCCACCGGGGCAACCTCCGCTGGTGCTGGAGATGATGCTCAGGGTGTCAACCTTGAACTCCATATCACCGGTGCTGAACAGCTCAAAGTTCATGCGGGACGAGTCGACCTGCTTGGACTTGAGGTACTCGGCCATCTCAAGCATGAACTGCTCAGGGCCGCAGATGTAGTACTCGGTGGCGCCGTGGCACAGGTACAGGTCCTCGCGGTCGACCTTGGCCAGGTCCACGCGGAAGTCGTGGTCGTAGGTGACGCCGTAGACGTCGGACTCGGCGAGGTGAGTCTTGAAGATGTTGGAGCGGAAGTTGGGTCGGTTGCGGGCGATGCGGCGGACCTGGTCATAGAAGGGCACCGAGCGGCGGGAGCCGTGGATCCAGGAGACGGGACGGTGAGGCTGGCGCTCAGAGACGGTGTTGAGGATGGACATCATGGGGGTGACGCCGACACCAGCCGAGATGAGAACGATGGGGACGTTGGAAGTGTTGGACATGTCGAGGAAGAACTCGCCGGCAGGGTGGGTGAGCTCAACAACGTCACCCTCATCCTTCATGTCGATGAGGAGGTTGGAGACGACACCGGGGTTGAGGGCACCGCCGCCGAGATATCGGCCATTGCGAGTCATGTGGAGGCCCTCATCCCGCTTAACGGTGACGCGGTAGTAGTCAGGACGGGGAGCATCGCTCAGAGAGTACTGGCGAGACTGGACGTAGCCCTTGTCGGCGATGCTGACCAGGACGGAAACGTACTGGCCGGGCTGGAAGGGAGGAAGACGCTTGCCGTCAACGGGGACGAGGTAGAAGGAGTAGATGTCGTCAGACTCCTCAACCTTCTTCTCGATGCGGAACTTGCGGTAGCCCTGCCACTTGCCAAAGTCGCGGTACAGCTGAGCCTCACGGCCGATGAGCATCTTGGCAAGCATCCAGTAGGCCTTGGTCCAGGCCTCCCTCACCTGGGGGGTCATGGCGGGGCCGAGGACCTCTGCGAAGGCGGCGATGAGATACTTTTCGACGATGGCGTAGTGCTCAGGCTTGATGCCGAGGGAGCAGTGCTTGTGACACATGCGCTCCATCTTGGGGATGAGCTCGGTGATGTGGTTGATGTTGTTGGCATAGCTGAGGATGACGGCGGTAAGGGCTCGGGGCTGGCGGCCGTTGGCCTGGTTGACGGTGTTGAAGTAGTCGTTAAGCTCGGGGTGGTCACGAAGCATGTTGCGGTAGAAGATGGTTGTGATGCGCTCGCCGTGGTCGGTGAGGGCGGGGATGGTGCCCCGGATGAGCCTGGTCTGCTGGTAGGACAGAGCCATTGTGAAGGTGATGTGAAGGGAGGAGGGCTGGACTGTTAGACAGTGGGTCGTCTCGAGACAGCAAGTCGACTGTCTTGAGGGCTGTAGATGGTTGATGTATTTGTTGATGAACTAGGTTCAAGGAGTAATGTTGCCACTGCCCAATGATGGATGGATGGAATGTGATGAGCAAGCTTAAAAAGAAGGAAGAAGCTTTTTGGCTCGAGGCAGGTAGACAGGAAGATACTGAGGTTCAGAATCGGATCCCAAGAAGCGTCCTCCCCCAGATATTTTATCCTCGATGGGCTCGCTCCTCCATGCCTCTGTTCCCTGCTCCCACGCCCCTCTAGGCTGTGACATACGCCCATCCAAGCAGAGATTGTCGACAAAGAAAAGAAGAGGGAAAAGAAAGGTGAAAAAAACCAACATCTCCACAAGCCGACGATTCCTCGTGGCTTGTGCTCGCGAACGCCCCGTCAAGGGGAGGGCGTGTTGGCAGAGAACATAGTCCAAGATCCCTAACCTCCAAGAAGTCGTACGATAGAATGCAGGGGATCCTTTGCTTTTGGCGGCGCCGGCGTGCTCCTTGAGCTAGAGAGAGAGAAAAAAGCTAGAAGGGCTCGCTCGTTAGCTAGGCCAAGGTTCAAACTGGGGAAGGGGATGGGGCTAAGCTGGACCTGGGCTTTGCCTTGGAGAGTCCAGCCCCCGGCTGGTTAGGTGTGGAACATTACCTGGAGGAGCTCTTCTATACGGAAGCGCTTGATTCCGTCATGGATGGGCTTTTTGGTGAGGCTCGAGAACCGCCATATTCTCAGGTCGACAAAACTCTCTCGGTTTCTTTTCCGTGGAGCTGAAGAGGGGGGAAGGGTAATCTGGGGGGGCGTGTGGCGAACGCCATGGGATTGGATCGAAGGGATCATGGGAGTTGCCTCGTGGGACCCAAACGTGCCAACCTCGTGCCTGTGGAGGTTAGGTGTGGCTCTCTGCTCTCATCAATCTCTCTGTTCCCACGAGGACGACGGTGGGCGCATGGCACGGCATGGCATGGCAAGGCATGGCACAGCTTGATTGAGCTGGGGGAGTTGAGTTGAGATGTGACGGCCTCATGAACCGAACAAGGCCCAGACTCGAGATGCTATCCGCCACGGGGGAGGGCCTGGGCAGATCGGGGTAAACCGTTCCTCTGCGAGATGGCTCACGAACGAGAAATCCCGAAGCCGTGGTTAGGAATAGGGTGATGCATCGGCGGAGTCCATCTCGTTCATGGCAGTTTCGGTCGGTAATGTGATGGATACCGTACCGTGTTCCCTCGAGCTCGAGATGAACCCGCTGGGAATAGGCCGGCTTTCTTGATCAAGAGCTCAAAGACACCCTTGCTCGTGCCGTTTCCCTGTCTCCCACATTCCCATATCCGTCGGTAGCTCGCTTCGGTACTGGGTACCTAGGGCAGAAGCGCGTCTCGGCAAGCCAGGAACCAGGAACGAGACAGAGCCCAGGCGCCGCCTCCACTCAAGTCTGAGTTAGCCTTGCGAATGAGGTCCACGCCATTGCCAACTGAGAGAAGCCTCACGCGACGCTGGCCTTTGCCGTCTGGGGAGAGTGTCGAAGTGTCAACGTGCAAAGTCTATTAGACGAAGATTGGATCAATTAACGGTCGAGTTCCCCCTCGGAATTCCAGCACAGGAGGAAGGTTGGAACGACAGCCAAAGGTTCCCAATGGAAGGTACCGAGGGCTCCGTAACTGCCTGCTGAATCTTCAGGCAGGTACGGAGTACGTACCTACCTACCTACCTTCCAGTCAAAAGAAAACATAAACGTCTCATCCAACCTAGACCCTGCTGAGACACCTCCCCGTCAAAGGAAAAAAGGAATTAAATCTGCAAGAGACCGAGAACGCGAGAGACATGCACCGTCCGTCCCTCATGCTTCCAGAAAGACCAGTCAAACCAAACCCAAACTGTTCGGCTGCCGTCCCCGTCCCCGTGCCCGGCCGGAGGGACCCAGGCCACCCCAGGCTGTCCGTCGACCCCCGAACCATGCTCCCACGCATCCGGCCAACGCCGCCGCCGCCGCCGCCGTCATGGAGAGTTCCGAGGCTATTCAATTGACCGGTATGGACACAGCAACTGTATAGCGCACTCGAAGCACTCACTAGACAAGGCTGAAGTATTCGTCTCTTGCCGTCACACACAGCTGTCAATCGAGGACTTGGTCCTCCGCCTGGTCTGTCCGTCCGTTCCCACGATTGATTGATGGCAGCAGATCTGCACCGGCCTCTCTCTACTCCAAGCGTCTGTCTCTTGCTTTACAATTCTCCGACCTACATGTGCCCATCTGCGCACTGGCCCTTCAATCCCCAACTGGCGGTAAGAACGCATGGGTATGACAAGTCAGGCCGCTGTCGCTGTCGGCCAAAGTCGGAGGGCCTCTGGGCTGTTTTGTCGACAATGCCCTGCCTTGCTCAGCCGCCTATTCCTCAACAAGACCATGCTTCCATTGTTTTTGTGCTTTTTCCTCTGCTCCTCCTCGGCCCAGGGGCTTGTTGCATCTTCCGTCTCCAAACGGTAAGAGGCCGCGGCAGCTTTGCTTTTTAGTCACCTCATGGAAAGCTCCATTGCCCAACCAGACATCCTCCACGGCCGTTGAAACAGGCCACAAGCCACCGCCGCGGCCCTGGCCGTCGTACTCATGCATGTGACGCATGCATCTGTTTGCTGCACTCGATACACTCCATATCTGAGGTTATCCAGACTGTCCCTGGCTGTGCCTGCAGGATGGATACCTTCTGACTGCTCCCATTGTGGGAACTTGATCGTTTCCATCGCCAGAAAAGCAGTCATCCATTCTCAGCCTGCCCGATTCGTCCATGTCAAGACCTGCCCTTCCCTGTTCCTCTCGTGAGCAGCTTCTAGATCCTTTCAGATAGCCGGACATCAAGCGAAGCATAACACCATCTGCCCCATTCCTTGACGGGAACGAACATCTTGGTGACGGCGGCTAACCATGGATCTCGCCAATTCCTCCAACTTGGACGCTTCTCGCGGGAAGAGTGCATATTAGTGCCGCGCGATATCCATGCTATGGCTTGTGAGGCACATGGCAACTGCATCAGATTCAAGCCTCGCCGTCTGTTCGAATACCACCTGGCATGACGTACCTGCATCCAAGTGCGTCTTGCATCTCTACCTACTGCGTCTACCGTTTCTACTGCAGACCTCGCCCCAAACCAACATAGATCCCGACCCATCCGGGCTCTATCCTTGAAGGCTGAGATTTGAAGATTTACATGTTGACGGCATCGCAATGTCGGCTATGAGATGAAATACGGACATCCTGTCTGACCGTATGCGGAATACATTCCCAGATCGCTGCGCTCTCTGTTGGCTGTCAGACCCCATTGCCCTTGGACAAGGGGCAGTTGATCAAGCTAACGACCAACGTTGACATTCCCGCAGTGGACTAAAAACTCTTCAGGCTTTTAAAACAACCTAGGGACAGGCTCCCAATAGCCACGTATTTTTGGCTTGGCGTGCTAGGAATCCGAGTCAAGAAAGTCAAGGGTCCCGTTCCGTTCTACCCCACGGCTCCAACACCACACCGTTGAGCGCGTCCTGATATTAAGCGGCCGGCATTTTGAACCTTTCACCATGTAACCCCCAGAGACACACAGAGGGCCCATCACTCACCCGGCAGTCCGTTCGGGTAGTGGTAATGGTTGTGGGATTGCCCGCACCGGATGAGACGCAACGTGCAGAGTTCGCGGGGGCACAAGAGGAACTTTGACCTCTCACTTTTCATTAATCACGATCCAAGGTATCGGTGCCTGAGATAGCTGTGCGTGTAAAGGGACATCATCTGGCATACTACGTAGTAGATGGGATAGCCAGGGGCGAGCGAGATGGTGCCCCTGACTCGGCGTCCCACCTCCGTCTTTGCCTACATATCGGCGAGTAGAGGTTGCCAAGTCTTAGATTGCGGCATATCCAGTCGCCTGTCCTCCGAATTCCACTTCCACTTTCAGACCTTGAAGAAAAGCAGGCACAGGACCTACCGGCAGGCGACGGAGAGCATGGGGTGGCGTCGGCGGCGGCGTCCGGGGTTGGGAGCCCTGTTCCGAAGAAGGAAGACAGACCCCTGTCGTCTAGGCCAACAACTCTGCAGCCACCGGGGGTGAGAGGAGAGCCTCATGGACATGGACAAACGGGCCTCCAAGATGACGACAACGGCAAAAGTCAAGGCAAGGCAAGAGAGATGAATTGAATTGGTGGCTTAATGTTATTATTCGCTGACTGCAACCAACAGGAGGGAAATCCTCTCGGACGCACCTGAGGGTCAGTGTCAAATCACAGACGAGCAGAGTCATGTCAATGGCAACACCACGCAGCTATTGTTTCCTTTTGCCGATAGTCGGTGCTGCAGTCATGATACCACGCTCTCTCTGTTTTTTTTTGTTTGTGACGAGTCGAAATCGCCGTCTTCCCCATGAAAGGTCTGTATCTGCATCAAATCTCACAATCACGGTTACATTCGCCTGCTCAAAACAGCACAATCAATAGCCCCCGGTGATAATCAATGCACACTTGAGCCCCCATGCCCACGGGTCCTCCCCTTGCCCTCGGGCCGGGTCTCTGACAACCTACCATTCATTGACAGCTGCATTGACCATGGCGAAACTAAAGAAGTCAAAGAAAGAGTCAATGTGTCACAATGACTTTCTTTTGCTTCTTATTCGCAGCGAGTGTCTGTTTCTGAGGAGTCGTCGGCATAGGATCTCGCCTCTTGCAGTCAGCCGGAAGATACAAGGACCACTAAATGGATACGAATACAGCATCTGTTTGTCATGCACAACTTGTTCTCAGCCAATCCATGGGCTCTCTGCCAGAGTCTTGCATCCGAATCAGTCGAGAGGTGCCTTTGAAAGAAGAAAAGAAGGAGAGAGAAAAAAGACTAGCCCAACGCCGCCACTCGGCCGCGGGTCGGCAACCTAGTCGCCGGTCCGACGACGGTGTCACCCACACCTTCTTTCTATCCACCACGACATCATCGAGATGAAGAGAAAAAAAAATGAGATGAAAAAGAAATCATCATGGGGTTTGAGGGTTGACGGATGGCTTGTTTCGGAAGGTGGAGGAAGAGTGTGGATGTTTATGAAAAGCAATCAAGACTTGATTAGGAAGTGAGGGTCTTTCCTTGACCCTCAGGCTGACCATGTTCTCCCCATGAGTGGTGAAAGCAATCATCACCAACATCAATCAATCACATCTCGGTTTTCTACGGTGAAATGATGAAACCAGAGGTAATAAGACTAAAACCTGTCGGTCGTTTCTAATACTACACCCCTGGCAAACTTTTTATCCTTCTGACTCTGACTCGTGTAATCGGTATTCCAACGACATGTTGCCGAGCCCGAAAAAGTCTTGGCTTTCTCTCTACCGTTTCTTTTTTTGTTGGTTTTCCAAGCCCATCCTGCAAGACGGTTTTTTTCTTCTTTCTTCTCATGCGGCTAACGAATCTTCAACGTCGCACCATTTCCGAGCACCGTTTTTTTTCTAGGTGCTCATCCTTTCTTTTTACAGTAATATACACACCCATTTTTTTACTTTTTGTCACCGTCGTGGGTCCATCTCAGTTCTCGTCATGCTTCTCGTCTTGCATCTGACGATACGATATCTCTCATCTGTCCTCTACTCATCACATTTTTATTCTCTCAAACTTTGCTAGTGTGGCTTTTGTTATTTTTTCTTCTTCTCATCACCCCTCTTCTTCATGGCCATCGTGATCAAACGTGGGAGACACGTTTTTCTTACTCCCCCTGCATCACCCTCGTGCCCTCCACGTGTCGCTCCCCCTCCCCAGGTTTGATTAACTTTTTTTGTTTCTTGTTTTTTCTGTAAGAGTCATTTTGTTACTGCCAGCCCATAAGCACTTATGGCATTGGTTGACGACGACTCGGTCACCAACGGCGGCCCGCCCAGCGCTCGGGAGAGGCTGTGTCCGTCCGTCGTGTGTGCGCTCGGCGTCTTGCTCTGCCCGCCCTCGGAATTTCTTCTCTGGTCTTGCTCAGATCATAACCACGCGACAACTGGAGACACTAGCAACTAGCAGCAGCAGTCTATGGATACAGCAGCACACACGCTCGTCATTCCGTAGGGCTTCTCATCTCACACATCCCGCCGAGCGGAGAACGCCTGTTCGTAAAAAGCCATGTGGCCGATGGGATGGAATGGTTCGTTCCAGGCCCTCGAGTCCAAAACCCCAACCACCCAATCTATTCCCTCGAGAATGAACATGTCATTTTTCACCTGTCATCTCACCTCACACCTCACATGGCAACACCAGCAAGCTAAACTATTCAAACCGGCTTAAACGAGTCTCATTTCTCATTCAATAACAACCATTCCGAATGCCAACTCCGTATTATGTTATGCACACGCCAAGCATCCATCCATCCTTCCTGTCATGTCATGTCGGTTTGCAAGTTTCGATAAACTCCGTAATCACCCACGCATGCTTCCTAGTCCGCTCCCCTCGTGGTCCGTCGTGCAGACGAGACTCTGGGGAAGACTTGCTCTCTCCCCCGGAAAAAGCAAGCTTCCCCAGTGTCACCAATCATCATCATCACCCCTGATCCCTTCCCTTCCCTTCCCTTCATTTACCGTCCAACGCGAATCACACCCGCTGCAATCAGCTTCTGGATCTTGGACCGCACACCAGGGTTTCTCATGTGCTCCTGGAGTGCCGCAGGATCAGACTGAGCCTGTTGCAGAATCGACTGCATCACGGGGTCCTGCATGATGCCCATGATCTAGATACGTCAGTACTCATTTCACTCGTCTCTCGTCAGGGGTAAGTCTTACATCGGGGTCCTTCATCAGACGCTCGCGGGTCTGCTCCTCAGTCTCGTTGTCACGAGCAGAGTACATGGATGAGAACGCCTTCTGCTGCTGCTGCTCAATCTCCCGAGCATTGGCGCCAGCGTGGTGCTCCTGGTCAACCTGCTGGGCCTCGGTGCAGGCATCCACGCACTCAGAGTACTTGCGCATGCCAAAGTAGGCCTGGGCCTTGCGGATGTAAGCCCGGATGAACTTGGGGTCCTTCTTGATAGCTGCATTGCAGTCCTCGAGGGCGCTGGGGAACTCAAAGAGCTTGATAAAGGCCGCAGCTCGGTTGCTGTAGCCACGGGGGTCCTCGGGAGCTCGCTTCACCATCTCGGTGTAGGCAGCAACGGCACCAGGGAAGTCCATCTCCTTGAACTTCTTGTTACCCTCCTCACGAGCCTCGTCGGCCTTGGCGGGGTCGATGTAGGCCGTGCGGTCGGCCTCAGCCTTGGCACGCTCGGCAACTCGGAGCTTGTTCAGGACATCGGGGGTTCGGTGCTCCGTCAGTGATCGGTTGTAGTTCTCCACGGCAAGCTCCAAATCACCCTTGCGGTCGTAGGCAGTACCAATACGAGCGTAGCTCTTGGCGATGAGCTTGAAGTCGGCGTAAATCTCACGGCCCTCCTCGATAGCCTTGGTGCAGGCCTCGATACACTTGTCATAGTCTCCCTTCTCGAAGTAGGCAGCTCCAAGGTTGTTGAGGTAGGTGATGTCCTTGTAAAGCTCCCAAGCCTTGGCGTAGTGCGCAATAGCCTCGTCAAAGTTGCGCTTCTTATAGTTCTCAGTTCCAAGAGCCTTCTCCCTGTCGGCCTCCTCCTTGGCCTTCTTCTTCTCCAGAGTCTCCTCATCCAGCTCGGGCTCGGGCTCAGGCTCGGGGGCCTTCTTGGGCTCGGGCTGCTTGGGGGCGGGCGGCGCATCAGGCATGGGTGAGTCCTGCTGGTTGGGGTCAACCTCGCGCTCGCTCATCTGCAGATCAACGCCCATCAACACGCCCATAACGGTCAACAATCGGGGGTCGCTGAAGATCTCGGATGCGTTCTCGGGGTTGTCCTTGATCGACTGCAGCTTCGCCATGAACGCGGGGTCGGCAAGGTAGCCACTAGTCTTGGGGTTTGAGGCCAGCTTCTGGATCATGTTGGGGTCGTTGAACATCTGGCCGAGTCCTCCGCTGGGGTCCTGAGGGCCACCTGCAATCTGTCAGTTCTCGTATCTGGGGTTCCGAACAAGGATCACCACGTACCGACTTCGGCCTCCATAGCCTTCTTGACCGAGGACAGACCATTCTTGAGCTGGGCATTGTTGCCATCATGCTTCAGACCCTCCTCGTAGGCATCGTTGGCAGCCAGCAGATCGCCCTGTCCATGAAGAGCAGCACCCTTGCGGCCCCAACCCTTGGCCCAGTCGGGCTTGATCTCGGTGGTCTTCTCGGCGTCCTTCAGCGCATTGTCCCAGTCCTTCTTGGAAGCGTAGGCGGCAGATCGGTTGCTGTAGAGGATGTGGTTTTCGGGCTGAATGGCAATAGCCTCGGTGAACTTGGCGCTATCAACTCGTCGTCAGCTCTTTTTCTGCATGGATGTCTCAGGACCTTGTTGGTTGGTGACCTACACAGCCTCGTCAAAGTTCTTCTCGGCGATGGCCTTGTTGCCCAGAGCCTTGAGCTCGTCCGCGGAAGCCATTTCTTGGGTCTTGGTCTTCAGAATCTGAGGATCACGAGTTCAGTTGAGGGAGCAGTGAAGTCGAGTCTGCAGTATTTGAGGGTCCAAGTTATGTGGTGGTCGCCCCAGACGATCTAAGTTGGGTCGGGTTGGTGGGGAAGAAGAGGGCCAGAGCTGACTTCTAGCTCATTCGATGCTTGACCCCGCAGGGAGCTCGCTATTGGTTGTAGCTGGGTCATGCCCCACAGGTGCCCCTACGAGGCTGAAATCGTAACCTTGATCGGTTGTGCAGGGTAAGAATGGAAGCATCGTCTTATATCTTTAAGCTTCCTTTTGCTTCCATCGTCTTACTTTCGCATTGTTCAACGTGTGACATTGAAAAGATAAGGCTTCCATATGCTTTTTTTGAGAGATTGCACCACTATTCTAGGTGTAAGGGAGGTATTATGCGCAACGTTAGAACAAGGTCATTCTTCCGGATGCAAGGAATTGTGATGTGACGAACAATGAACTCATCGCGTACTATTGCATGACTGTGCCTGAATGCTTGTAGCGTTGGAAATTATGCTATCTGCTATACCAGCTACTTCCATCACGATAAAAAGGAAGCAATCATAAGCACAGCACATTAATGTTCAAGACCCAGTAGTAGTCTAGATTCATTTATTCATTGTCATGACGCTCAACATGCTCAAACAACACAGCTCTAAAGGTTAAACGTCTGCTCCTTGACAGCCACCGTCGACTCTAACACGATATCACGCGCCGACTTTCCAATCAAAAACTTGTAATCGCCACCCTTGACAACCCACTTCTGCTTCGCCTCATCAAAGAAGCCAAAGTCTCGTGTGCGGACGGGCACCTCAACCGAAGCCGTCTCGCCAGGCTTGACAGTCACCTTCTCAAAAGCAACAAGCTGCTTTACCGGGTTCTCCTCAGCAGTTTGAGCGGCGCCGACGTAGACCTGGGCCGCGATGGCTCCAACCACGTTACCAGTGTTGGACACCTTCAGGCTGGCAGTGTAACCATCGCCGGACTCCTTGACCTCCAGGCCAGAGAAGTCGAAAGTGGTGTACGAGAGACCGAAACCAAAGGGGAAGTTGACCTTCTCGGCAGGCAGACGGTCGAAGTGGCGGTAGCCAATAAAGACACCCTCCTTGTATGTGACCTTGAGCTTGCCGTTGTCGTACTCTCCAGGGAAGTTGCCGTACGCGGGGCAGTCCTCGATCTTCTTCGGGAATGTGCAAGTGAGATGACCCTCAGGGGTTTGAGCACCAGTCAAGACATCGGCAATCGAGTTACCGCACTCCTGGCCGGGGTACCAGGTCTGAAGGAAACCCTGAATCTCGTTCAACCAAGGCATGGCAATCGCAACACCGGTCGAGTTGACAACGACAGTCTTAGGGTTGGCAGCAGCGACAGCAGAAATGAGACGATCCTGGCTACCGTCCTTAGGCAGGTTGAAGCTAACCTGGTCCTGGCCCTCAGTCTCCCAGAAGGGCTCGTGACCAGTGAAGATGACGGCATAATCGGCACTCTTGGCCACCTCGACGGCCTCCGAGATAAGGTCACGGTCGTGCTCCGTCTCGGACATGGATCCAACTCGGAGACCGCAGAGCCCCTCCAGGATACCAAGATCCGCGCGGTCGTTGGCAGCCGGGGGTGAGGTGCGCAAAAGCAGCTTGTATTGACGACCGCCCTCGAGAGCAAACTTGAACTCAGGGGCAGCGACGCCGCCAAAGAGGAAGCCCATGGCATCACTACAGTTCTCGGTCTGCTCGTACACAACCTTGTCATCAATAATAAGCTGGCTTGGTCCGAGGCCGGAAACAGTAAAGTAGTACTGAGCCGTCTCCTGGGGAGTGAAGACGCCTTCAAGAGAAATATCCTTGTTGAGGAATCCGAAGCTACCGAGGGCTGAGATCTCCGAGTCGGCGTGACCATGTCGGGTCTCAATAGGCTCGGTGGTACCAGGCTCATAGTACTTGAAGGTGAAGCCGGGCTTGCCATCAAGGCCGACAACATTTTCAGCAATGGCAGGGAGAGTGCGGAATGTGTGAGCTCCTATCAACTTCTTAGTATCCGTGTAATGCCAATCTCAAATTGTCAAGCAACTTACCCTTAGCATACGAAAACTCAACGCTGTCACCGAGAGCCTCATGCAGAGCATCCCAAGGCGTCACCTTGTAGTGAGCGCTGACAGAAGCGCTGCCACCTCCGTGGGCCAGACCAACCTTGGCGTGTCCAAGCAAGGCAATCTTCTTGCCCTTGACCTTCTCCTTGGACAGGGGAAGGATCTGGTCCTGGTTCTTGAGGAGAACGATACCCTTGGAGCCTGCCTCTCGGATCAGGGCCTGATGCTCGGGCTTGTTGATGGCCTTCTCGTCAGGGATGGTGGGGTCCTTGAAGCATCCGAGGCGCTCGAGAAATCTGAGAACGTTTGTGGCTCGCTCGTCAATGGTCTTCTCGGATGTCTTGCCTTCCTTGATGGCGGCAATGACGTCCTCAGGCTTCCTCCATCGGGTAGGTCCAGGCATCTCAAGGTCCAGACCAGCCTCAAGAGAGTCGGGAGTCGAGTTAGTGCCGCCCCAGTCGCTCATAACGAGACCGTTCCATCCCCAATCACCTCGGAGCACCTTCTTCAATGTGAAAGGGTGACAGTCGGCATGGTGACCGTTGACCTTGTTGTAAGCGGTCATGACCGCCCATGGGTTAGCCTCCTTGACCGCAATCTCGAAAGGCCTGAGGTAGAGCTCGCGCAGAGCTCGCTCGCCAACAGTCTCATCCACGGTCAATCGGTCAGTCTCCTGCTCGTTGACGGCGAAATGCTTGATTGTGGCAGAGACACCCTTGTCCTGAAGTCCCTCGACAACTCGGGCGGCCATCTTGCCAGTAAGGAGAGGGTCCTCGGAGAAGGACTCGAAGTTGCGGCCACCAAGAGGATGACGGTGCAGACACATGGTGGGAGCAAGGAGACACCGGGCACCCTTGGACTGGGTCTCCTCGGCCAGGGCAGAGCCGATTCTCTTTGCCAACTTCACATCAAAGGTAGAGGCCATGAGACAGGCGGCAGGGAAGCAGGCAGCGGTGACGCCGCCGGCGAAGGAAGCTCCTCGAGCACCGTTGGGTCCATCTGAAACCTTGACATTCGGGACGCCCTTGGAGGGAACCGGAACAGTCTCCCAGAGGTTCTTGCCAGCAAGGAGGGAGACCTGTAGGAAATCTTAGTTCCGGACTCATGTCACATAGTACAGAAAGGGGAACAGACCTTCTCCTCAAGAGTGAGGGTGGAGAGGATCGCTTGGATGTCAACGGAGGCCATGTTGATCTATACAATGAGACCGTGAAGCTTGAAGAACAAAAGAACAAGAGACAACCATCTTGGGGGAAGGAGGGCTCTTTAAGTGCCCATCCTCTCAACACCAAGCGCAGTTTCCCCAGCCATGGCTCAGTCGATACGATCGACTCGTCCGCAATTCACCCGAAGTTGACCTCATGTGGCCACGCAGTACCCGCATTTCTGCGGATCATGGAAGAAGGCATGATACATTGGCCTTTGGTGTGTAACACCGCAATGGAGCATGTACCACTGGGGAAGCCTGCCGACCCAGGTTGGGGTGCCTACGATACATGGGGCCGTGGTGTTGGGCAATTAGAGCGCGGAGATGCTGTTCAGCCGACGTTCTTCCTTGGCTGAGGCAAGAGTAACCCGAGCTAGCGGCAACGGTCCGGGGCTTTTCCGGGGTTCACACGCAGCTTGCCCGTTGACAGGTTTAGCCGACAAGCAACCCCTCGCCAAGGCCGACCGCTTTTGTCATGATCCTCCGCACGGAGTCACGTTGGTTTCCGGAGCCTACGCGTCGGTTTGTTTAGCCGGCAAGTGTGGGAGCCAAACTGGGACATCTGAGAGGATGCCTGTTCCTTGATTCAAGGTTCACGTGCTCGAAGCTTTATGGAACCACTGAGGTGGAGGTTGCTTCAGGGGCCCCTGATGGATCGCCATGACAGCTGCAGAGCCTGAGCACTAGAGGAATAGCGCCATCACTTCTCAAGCCCGTTGCCATGAGGAGCTCAGAATTGAACAAAACTTCATGATATTAAGATAGGAGGACCACATAATGCCCGCCGCCTCTATTGAGCCGTTATTGTTAGCCCCTCAAGGTTCTCTGGCGCGCGGCCCCTTGCAAACGTGCCCGTTCCGGCATCTGCCGAGGATTATGCGCCCCGTGGAGCTCTCAAACAAACTCCAAACATGCGCGTCCAAACAGTGACGCAACAAAACTTGCACACCACGGACGGATACGTATCGGCTCCATGTAATCGTGTCCTCTCCGCCATGAGATCGCCCAGAACATTGAACACATAGAGGGAAACCCCGGCAGTTCAGGTCGAAAATGAGCGCCCATTCGGAGGCGCCCCGAGGTACGGCCATTATCTCCCCCAGAGTTGGTTCTGGTTCCCCCTTTACTGACTGGAGGCGGCCTGTCTTAGGAGAGTCATGGGCTTCAATCCCCACGGACATGATCCTCGCCGAGCTCAGGCGACGCAAGGAGGATGGCGAGAAGCCCGAGTGCGGTTCGAGGACCAAGGGTTCTTATGATACGTCGGCGCATGTGTTTGCCCTGATCCTTATCCTAGCCCTCAGTACGCTGGGTAGGTAGAGTTCATGATCGACGGCCATGACAACTTGCTGACATTACGAAGCATGCGCATTCCCTCTGTTATCGCGACGCACGATGCGCGGCCGTCGACAAAAATCCGTCATCTTTTATTGCCAGCACATTGGAACCGGTGTTCTGCTGGCAACCGCCTTTGTCCACCTCCTCCCGACCGCGTTCGAATCCATGACCGACCCATGCCTCCCCTACTTCTTTAGTAAAGGATATACACCACTGCCGGGTCTTGTGGCTCTGGTTTCCGCCCTCATCGTCGTCGGAGTCGAGTCGTATCTCACTGCCCGAGGAGCCGGTCACTCCCATTCCCATAATCATAACTACTTTGACTCGGACGACGAACCCGAGAGCGAGTTGCCCATGGTCGATACGGCTGGACTATCTGGGAGGAGGACGGGTCCTAGACCTCCGGATATTCACTTGGAGGATATGGAGACTCAGGGCCTGGTTGCTGGCGTATCGCCGTTACCAGACTCGACTCCTGTTGGTGAAGAGTCGAGGAAACTCACGGACGACTTTAACGAGGGTGACTCGGATCTGGAGCTGGAGATTGATGAACTTGCAGGCTCATCAAGCAACACGAGGCAGCGGAACGGGCGATATGCATCCCTCAAGCCGAGTAATGCGGACGTCGAACCTCTGACCCCCATGACACCGATGACGCCAATGTCTCCTGGACCACAGTCTCCCGAAGAGCAGCGACGAAAGATGTTGCAGTGTCTTTTACTAGAGGCTGGAATTCTATTTCACAGTGTCTTTATTGGCATGGCCATCTCCGTGGCTACCGGGCCTGCCTTTGTCGTCTTTTTGGTTGCTATCAGCTTCCACCAGACGTTTGAGGGTCTTGCCCTTGGCAGCCGTATCGCGGCGATCCAGTTCCCTCGGAAATCCATCCGGCCATGGCTGATGGTGCTAGCATACGGCACCACGACGCCCATTGGACAGGCCATTGGACTTGTCGTGCATCGCATGTATGACCCTAAGAGCGCGGGAGGTCTTCTCGTGGTCGGATTCATGAATGCCATCTCATCTGGACTCTTGCTGTATGCTGGCTTGGTCCAGTTGTTGGCAGAGGACTTTTTGTCAGAAAAGAGCTACAAGATTCTCAAGGGCAAGAAGCGACTTCACGCCTATCTTTCGGTGTGCGCCGGTGCTATATTGATGGCTCTAGTGGGTGCATTTGCCTGAGCTGTTGGTTAATCTGGAAAACATCTGGCTGTATATAGAATGGATATCCCATGTACATTATCATCGGTGTTGGATGGCGTTGCTCTGGGGAAAAAAACTTGAGACAGTTGGGGAATACCTAGACAGGTGTAAGACTGGCGGGGAGAGTGCTTATAATCCGGACCATTTCTCTGTTTCGTTCTAATATCTTAATCTTCAATGTTTATATTCCTAAAACTCCAAGCTATTTCTGTAGATGTATTCTATGAACTACCCCGGCCGGCCCCACGTCCGAAGGCCGAGACTCGTCGGCCCCGGGCTTCAAGTTGGCCCGGCTCGGAGTCCCTCCCTGCCCCAGAATGTCTCGGGCATGGCCAATCATCAGCCCCCCTTTAATCAGCTCTTCTCCCTGTCCCACACACCCACACCAGCTCCTGGAGCTTGCACCATACCTACTTATTAGCATAGCATGACGAGCTATCGAACCACTTGAGAGTGAGACCAGATCAGCCACGGAACCAGACCAGAAGCTGATCCTTGTGACTTGTTGGACGAACCATTTCCTCGCCAATCTGTTTGCGTGCCCCTCGTGCTTTTCCCTCCCTTCTTTTTTCCTCCCCCTTCTATATCTAGTCATGCCCGGTCAGCGTATTCTCCTCTTCCTCGCTGCACAAGTGCTCTTTGCAGGCATAGCCATATTCCTCAGTAATTCGCCATACGCCAGGATGTCGACCGCGCCGACCAAGCAATGGGCTGATGGGCCCATGAAGCTCGTTGTGACGCCGCAGTACGAGACCAAAAAGGTCAGCAGCTGATGCCCACAACATATCCATCTCGATTGTTCATGTAGCTGACCTTTTATGAACTGCAGACGGATCTCTTTACGACAGGCGCCACTCACATGGCTCTTCTTCACAATGCCATCATCCGTGGCTTCAATTCCATCTACCTCCAGGCCCCTCATGTCAAGGACGCCGACAAGGCCGACTTTATCGGATACTCTCAGACTTGGTTCCGTTTTGTCAAGTCTCATCATGACGATGAGGAGGAGAATTTGTTCCCCAAGGTGAAGGACCTGCTTGGGGACGAAGCTGTGTGGACTGAGACGCACGAGGAGCATGGTATAGCCTCTTGATCCACCATTGACATGACACCCTGCGACTAACACTTGTTCCTCTCAGAATCCTTCCTCGCTCCCCTCGCCGAGTTCAACACGTATCTCACCGACCTCTCCTCCCACCCCGTCGACCTCGACTCAGCCGAGGTGATCCGCCTCATGGACGCCTTCAAGGTCAACTTTGAGCACCACTTCCACAGCGAAATCTCGACAATCGCCGCCCTAGCCAACCATGCCAAGGCTCCCAACGACGACACCCCCGAGGGCCAGGCCGCCAGCCTGACCTTCAAGACATGGGGCAAGAAGACCGTCACCAAGGCCGGCATGCTCGACGTGGTGCCCTTCTTCCTGCTCAACCTCGACCGCACCGCCGAGGAGGGCCTGTGGGCGAACTGGCCCCCGATGCCTGCGCCTGTGACATGGGGTCTGACCAACATTGCCGGCTCGTGGTACGGTACTTGGTGGAAGTTTGCGAGCTGTGACTCGCAGGGTAAGCCTCAGGAGCTCTACGCGCTTAGAGGGTTGCCCGTCGAGGCTGAGAAGGATAGTGCTTGAGTTTGAGTGTCATCTAGCATGTATTTTATTCACGGCGTTGATGGGGTAGTTGGTCAATGGGAATTATACCTGACAGCCTTACATGGTTATCGTCATATCAAGACTTGCAACATCTACCTAGGTCTCAATGGCGTCATTGTGTTAAAAACTTGTGCTCTTTGCTTCTATGCCTGCCACTCTCTTTCACTGAGAAGGGGAGTGTGCTCATTACCAAAAACTGGTATACCTGACAGTCCACAACAGTGAACATATACAAAGGAATTTAGAGATGCCTGGTTGTTACCAGACATTTCAAGCCATCATTGAAACGGATAATCCCCATTAACCAGAGCGCAGCTTAGTAGTAAAAGACGTAAAAGACGCATTCGTTTGTCTGGATGCTCACGGGGCCAGCCCAGAATGCAAAAGCGTTTGAAAGGAACAAAGATAGGGTACAATGCCGCCTACACAATTCACACGGTTCGAAAATGGTAGAATCCCCATGGAAGCCTTTGGGGACGTATCAGTGACCAACAATTCTGCATGTTAAAACTCGGGCACTGGCAGCCGTCGTTTGGCTTTCTCTTCTCTACAGCACACATCAACCCGACTTGCATATCGTCGTCAAACTTCAGAAATCATCACGGCTACGCACTTGCAAGACATATCGACCGGAAAGTAGCATCTGTCGAGTCTTTTACCATGGGGTGCATGCTCTCTCATCCACTGCGGCGCCATGACAAGGATTCGGATGCTTGCTCGATTTGCTCGAGCTGTTGCTGTTCGAGTGGTTCTTCGCCCCCTTGCTCGCCCTGCTACTGCGATGAACATTCAGTCCTCGTCGGTGCTAACTATGAACACGAAGAAAATCACCGTCGAAAAGGTCATTCCTCCCACTCGTCTATCGCTGATGGAAGACACCTCGGGAATAGATGGCGGAACCAGCCAACGTGAGTACTTGCGTCCCATCGTTGCTCACACTCGAATCAACGGACAGGATGTCTGTGAGAGTTGCTGGACAATAGTTCTCTTCATCCCAGCATTTACTGACCCTCAACTACTAGCCGGACACCTGAGCAACAAGCCCTGAGAGATGTGAGTTCCACGACCGACCTCGCAACACTCGATCCAAGAAAAAGAAGCTAATTAATCACAAGGGACGTCATGTTAGCTACGCTGTCATCAACATCCCGGCGATGCAAGTTCTCGCACCCATCACGGAAGTACACCGCAGTAATCCGAACGGCGAAGCCTTGTCAACGAGACATGGTTCACTGAACCGATTCAACGAAACGAGAATGATACGACAACCGAGACGAAGATCATTGCCTCCATGCATATGCCCAGGACGAGACGAGAGAGATGCTCTCTCTCCTTCTGTGCCTCCACCGTACGCCCCCTAGAGGTGACTGGGACATGGAACTCGGTCAGGTGGTTGAGATAAGGGACACGTGATGGATGATTTGCACAATTTGTACAGACTCACACCTGGAGAGGTCTCTGATTCAGATAACACGGAGGGATATTAGCATGGTGGATATTGGGGGAGGACCAAGATTGCAGCCACAGAATAGGGGGTGGCTTGCGTAGGTATGATAAAGGGACAATGAATTCTGCGCACAATCACGTTTGAAAACCACTGCTTCCCAGATCGTGACAGGGCCTAAGGAGGAGTCATTCTTGAAAGTTTAGCTATTAAGCTTATGTATCGGCACCACCACATGGAAGAGTGATTCGCTGTCCGATCCCTATTCCTCTCCGTTATAAAAGGCCCCATCCCAACCTGTCTTGTACCCATTACCAGACCACCAAGCACCTGAAAACAACCAGCTCTTCAAGTATCCAACTAGGAGAGGGGGCGAAACCGACTACCAACATGGGCTGCTGCTTCAGCATGCCCGAGCCTATGCCCAAACGCAAAAGCAAGAAGCGCTCCAGTCGGCGTCGTTCCGGTGGGCATCGTGGAGCAAGTGGGCAACAACAAAGGGACCACAATGCCAGTAGACGCCACTCGGGGCAGCGAAGGCGTCATTCCGGGGTCCCGGAGTATATAGACACGTCGTATGGGGCACCTAGGTGGTGGGAGGAGAGCCAATGGACGGTACAATAGTGGCAGTGGGGCGAGTTATCGTATTCGGAGAGTAATAGTGGCCTAGACTCCTGCCTTTTCATGTTTCGTTAGCAAGTGAACTTGAGGTGATTGTGGCCGCTCCAAGGGTGAACTGAAACCCAAGAGTGGAGATTTCCCCAGCCCTAGTCGGCGTCATGGATATCTAGGAAGTCCGAGGTCCGAGGTTGGCTCACTTATATATATCTTGTTGATTCCCCGTCTCCTTTTTTCAAAGTTTGACATCAAACCTAGTAACCACGAACGCCACAATGTCTCCCAACCGTCACGCCCTTGTTCTCGGAGGTAATGGAAAGATTGGAAGACTTGTTACGGACATTCTTTTGAAGAAATCTTGGACTGTGACGAGTCTCATCCGTTCTGAGGAGCAGGTCGAGGACTTGAAGAAGGCATTCGAGGGTCTGCCGGGGAAGCACCATGTCGTCGTTGATGATCTGGAGCAGGTCGATAGCCAGGAGAAGGCTGCCAAGATCCTTGAGGAGGTGAAGCCGGACTCGGTGGTTTGGACTGCGGGTAGGTTTCTATACAGGTTGTTTCTCAGCTCAGGATGGTCTGCTAAATAGTCAACAGGAGCTGGCGCCAAGGGGAGTGAGGATAGAGTAAGTCTGACCTACCTTGCACAACGAAGAGTCCTGGTTAGCTGACAAGTCCCCAGGTCCTCCGAATCGACCGTGACGCTGCAATTGCCTTCATCAAGGCCTCGGTCGCAGTCTCTGCCATCAGCCACTTCGTCGAGATTTCGTACCTTGGCGCCCGTCGCTCTCAAGCCCCCTGGTGGACTCCTGAGGACTGGGCAGGCTGGAACAAGATAAACGAGACGTTCCTGGCCCGCTACTATGAGGCCAAGGTCGCCGCCGACGAGGCTCTGGTCTTGGAAGCGAGGAAGAGGCCCGAGATCACTGCTGTTTCGGTGCGCCCCGGAGGCCTGACGGACAAGGAGGAGGGCGGCGTTCTCATGGGACAGACCAAGAAGGCTCGGGGGATGACGACTCGTGCGACGACTGCGAGGGTAGTGGCCGTGATCTTGGAGGAGAAGGTCAAGGGTCGGTGGCTGGACGTCTTGGACGGCGAAGAGGACGTAGAGACGGCCGTGCAGAGGTGTGCTCGCGACGGAACAGACTGTTCTGAAGGTGAGGGCATCGTCAGTGCTTGACAAGATGGAGACGAAGGAGGCCATACCAGCAAGTGTTTGAAATAGGAGACCGAGGGAGGGAAATACTATACCGTAGTTGGATACTGGACAATGCCCCAAGGGTCAGAGGGCGCAGGGGAATAATGGCAGATCAAATAGCACCGAGATAGGCCTGGGTACCTACGGCTGCACTGAAAGAAGCCCGCTAGCTCTCGAGTTTGGCCCTCCACGCATATGGCTCCCCCTTGCGCCCCCAGTGTCACCAATGCACCGAATATCAAACCATGGCGAAATATAGACTGCTTGACAAGTGAGATACCATACATGTGAGATTTATTTCAAACAATTTACGACATTCCCATGTAAAATTAGAGTCATATGCACCCGGCACGGTCTGTAGACCAGAGGGGTGGTGCCAAATGACACTGGCATATCGCCCAAGATATCACTGGTAACCGAGCAGGCAACCCTCATCCTCTTTTCCCTTCCAACATCTTCCACTCGTGCATCAAAACAAATCCTCGAGCATCGAACAAAAGCCAAGCATCGATCAGATCGAGTCTCCAAGTGCACAGTTTGTTTGTGGACAGCTACTACTATTACCTACATCTGCATCCCCTTTTTTTCCTTTTTCCCCCCGGCTCATTGCGGTTTGATTTCGCAATCAGTCTGGTCTCTGTTTGCCTCCCAGAGAAGTACAAATTGCGATTCCTCTCAGGCGTCGCGGCCAGGAAAAAACCCTACCCTTTTCAAAACACCCTTCCCCCTCCTCGCTCCCCTCAGCACAACAAACATTCTTTCTTTCCCACGCCCGCGCACGCAAGCGACAATACACCTACAAACATTTCAAACATTCCTTCATCGACATTATTTCTTTGATCATTTCACCATGGGCTGTATGCAGTCGAAGGAAAAGAAGCCCGCTGAGGCTAATGTTGTTGGAACCGAGCTGATTCGCATGGCTCCTCCCACCCGGTATGTTTGATTTTCACGAGACCTGACCTTGCTTGACAATCATGTCGCTAACAAGAATCAATAGTCGCCCTGGCTTCCAGGTCGAGTACACTCCTCCTCGTGGTCGGGTTATTTCGCTGCCCGTCGCCTCCCACCCACCCATGTATGAGCATGCGGGTGCTGGTCTCCCTGGCATGGCTCGGCCTACCACCTCGCATGGAATCCCTGGGATCCCTATTATCCCCCGTATCGACATCACCCACGATGTCATTGTCGAGCAGGATGAGGCGCCTGCTGCCAACCCTGGCACCACCACTGGCCAGGTTGGCGGTGACGATGCTGCCAACAAGGCGACCACCACCACCACTGTGGAGGCTGGGGAGAATGTTGCCACTGTCACTCCCAAGGAGTTCATCTAGATCCGTCAAGGTAAGCTGCCTCCCATGAAACATGACTACCAAGGGTGCTAACGAGTTTGGCAGCCTCACGGGTCTAACAAGGGGACGACAGAGGACTTTTCGCACCTGCAGTTTGACGGCTGAGCAAAGTGTCTTTCGGGATATGGAGATTCATGTGGTTTAATCTGTCGGGGAGGACGGAATGATTTTTTGGAAGCATCAACCAACTAGTCGAGGTAGTCTTCGCACTGACCTAGGGCAGAACCAAAACACTGCTACGACACTTGATTGTTTCTCTTCGTGACCGTGATTTGATTTGATTTTATGACTGTTCCTACGTAGAATAGAGACGCGAGAATGTCCTCAGGCAGTTTTCGAAGAATTATCGGCACTGTGTGGCCGTTGCTATGGGAGTGTGCGGTCACGGGATTTCGGGGTCAAGTGAGGCTCTTGTCGATAACGTCGCGACCACGACGACGCGTTTTTCAGGCACGCAAATAAACACGCGTCGAATGAGGGATCACAATTTCAAATCAAGTCTCTGGAAGCTGTCACAAGACTAGATATATTTGTCAAAGCATGCTCTTCTTGCACCACAAGAGGTAGCAGCGAGTGCTTCTCCGCGGATCTTGGGAAAACATACGACAGAACATGCTCAGCTGGCACAACGCGTCCAGACTGAATCTAGGGCTCTAACAGCGCACGCACGCACAGCACATGATTTTTCTTGGTGCACATTTTTAGGAGGAATTTCTGGAAGCCCGGCTGCCTGTTCACAAGCAACCGACGGACGTCAGGATAAACGACGTGCCAAGTGGAGCAGAGGTTTGATGGATACTACCAGGCACCAGATAACGTTTCCTTCTCCTGCGCTGCATAGGTACCTGGTGCTGTAGGTACCCATCCTTCGGTAGCACACGTGATGGGTCACGTCCATCTAGACTGCGGAGTAGAATGCGGCCACTTTGACATGGGGTTCTCGACTGTAACATGATGACCATCCGCATGTGTGTGCAGTGCAAGTGTAACTCGATGTTAGCGGCCGAGACACCATGTGCTCCCCCACGGCCGTTAGATGGAGCTATTGGGTTGGGTCTCGGCACGATCGATCGACAAACACGAGCGGGTGCATGGGTAACCTACGGGCAGCGGAGTTTGAGCAATATTGAGTCGGCCGAGAGCCGACAGTACCATGTGAGCAGCAGAGGACTAACTAGAGGACGGATGTGTTACTTAACAGGCCCCTCAGCTGTGGGAGTGAAGCCAAGGGTTCAAAAGACAAGCCATTTTTACAAGGATCCTGTCGATATCAGACCAGCCCACGGTCTCCAGCCCGTAGAAACTTGCTCAAATCTACGCAAAGCTAGGTCCCTCTTTGAAACTGGCACGACAAATCCCACGCCCAAATTCGCTCGCTGATTTGCGCCCATTTTCTACTTTATTCTGCATGTCACGGTTCATCGGCTGTGACAGGGTAGAAAGAAAAAAAAAGGTTAACATCCACCCAACGGCCTGCATACAAAAAGGTTGCTTTCCTCTCCTCTTTTTATTCTTGCTGCACGAGATAATTCAAAGTTCCCCAACAATCTTGGTGACGCTGTGATTACCCTATTTATTGTTGGCCTGCTGCCCTCCCTCGTCGACCCGACACTTGACAGCATCACCACCAACTGTCAACCACCAACACCAACACCAACACTAGCATCACCAAGGATCAAACAAACACCTTCACCATGTCGTCTTCAATGGATCACAACATGCACATGACAGGCACTGCCACTGCCACCATGTCCATGGACCACGCCACCATGTCTATGGACATGCCAGCTTCCACCTCGGCCGCCATGGACATGGACCACGGCATGGGCAACGGCTGCAAGATTTCCGTACGTCGACATTCACCTCTCTGATTAAAGTAATCTGCTAACAATCTCCAGATGCTCTGGAACTGGAACACGGTCGACTCCTGCTTCATCGCCGAGACCTGGCACATCACCTCAAAGGGCATGTTCGCCGGCTCCTGCATCGGCGTCATCCTCCTCGTCATGACCCTCGAGCTCCTCCGCCGCTCCGTCAAGGAATGGGACCGCTACCTCCTCCGCCAGCACGCCGCCAAGTTTGAAGGATCCGCTCCCGCTGCTGCCACCACTGGCTCCGACAGCCCCAAGGCCGCTTCTGCCTCCGCCGCCTGTGCTGCTCCTCTACCTCCGTTCCGCCCCAATGTCTGGCAGCAGGCCATCCGTGCGCTTCTGCACATGATGCAGTTTGCCGTCGCTTACTTTGTCATGTTGCTCGCCATGTACTACAACGGCTACTTCATCATCTGCATCTTCATCGGCGCGTACCTGGGTGCCTTTATCTTCCAGTGGGAGACTCTGAGCGGAGGCCAGAACACGAGTGCCTCCCGTGAGGCTACTGTCTGCTGCGGTTAGAGGGAAAAGGAACGGAACGGGTGCATCGAGTCGTTGACCTGGTGCTCGACGGTCGCAACTCCATCACCTCGTCACAACAACTTCCGCCGCCTTGGCACGATCTGACTGCTGCGGTCTCGGCCGTCTGTTGTGTCCTAGATACAGTTAAACTTAATCATGATACCCTTCTCTTTTCGGCGATTTCAGATCTGAATGGCCTGAGTGATATTGCATGTACTATAAGAATTTGAATGAAAGAAGATGGATACTTCCATCGGATTTATCGACGGCGAGTCAATCAAGATCGTTGATTGGACGCCATCGGCTGATGTCAGGGGGCTGCTAGAGTGCTGGTGTTGCACAGGGTGAAAGAAAAAGATCATCAGTGTATGCAACCGCCACGACTAACAGCACAACTAATATGTCTGTTTAATACATGGAATAATATCAAACATTTAAAGAAAACACAACCACTCCCTCGGTGAGTTCAACAATATCTATTCCACCATGCTTGGTCTGTTATCTATGCCGGAGCTGCTTACAATTACCCTCCCACTTTGTCCTAGTGTGCCGGTTATTTCCTCACCCTCGTCCGGTCGAGCTGACAAATGAGTTTGAGTTGCCTCAGTCCTTGTCTTGGCCGTCGATCCTCAAACATGGGGTTAATGAGGAAGCACCCATGCGACCACTCAATCATCCCGTCCAACTAGACAATATCTCCTCCATCTCATCTCACCGGCAAGAGGAATTAGTCAAGTTACTCAACTAACGCCTCGAGGCTCTCGCGGGCTGCAACCATGTTCCGCCATCTCATGTCCGCCAAGGTGCGCTCCAACGCCGGCTGCTGGACCTGTCGCCTGCGCCGCAAAAAGTGCGACGAAAAGAGGCCCGTCTGCGACGGCTGCGGCTCCCTCGAGATCACCTGCCACTACGAGGACGACAAGCCCGAGTGGATGGACGGCGGGCCCAAGCAAAAGGCCATGGCCGAGAAGATCAAGGCCCAGGTCAAGAAGCAGGCCAGCCAGCGCCGCGACCGCAAGTACATGGACATGCTCGAGACTGGCACCCGCAACGTCACCCTCGCCCAGAACGGCGAGCACGACGTCGCCATGTCTGCTGCTTCTGATACCGATCCCCCCTCTGGCCACGACGTGGGCTCGACGCCGGCTTCCAGCAACACCAGTGGCGCGTCCCCTCCTGACATGCCCTGGCACAGCCACTTCTCCGTTCGCAATGAGGACCACTCCAGCGCTACCGGAGCAAGCACTGAGGTTCACTTCATCATGATCTACCTCGACTATGTCTTTCCCCATCTCTTCCCCTTCTACCGTCCACCAATCCTTGCCGGCGGTCGAGGCTGGGTTCTCGACGTGCTGCAGAGCAACAAGTCGGTCTGGCACACAGCCATCTCGCTCACATCCTACTTCTTCAGCATCGTCATGGCCAATGGCGAGAAGCAGCATGAGGAGTGCACCAACCGAATGGTTCATCAGTTGCAGTCTCAGCTCGAGATGGGCCTTCGAGAACTGCAACGCGAGATGAGCGCCGTCAACCACACGTCGTCTGCTGCTGGCGTCCGTGACAAGCTCCTGGTCCTCCAGGCCATCCTTCAGATGCTCATCTTTGAAGTGTCCACCAGCAACAAGGACCACTGGAGGATGCACCTCGACGCCGCTCTCACAATGTTCCAGCAGATCCTGCCTCAACCCGAGCAATGGGGTGAGACGATCGAGGGCCTCTACAGCTATCGTTGGCCACCACCAGAGATGGGAATCCGCAGGCCCTTCAGCACCAGCCAAGCCGCTCTTCGTTTCTTCACAGCCAACATCCTCTACATCGACGTCATGTCCAGCATCACGCTTGAGCAGGCACCGCGTCTGCAAAAGTACCAGGCCCAGGTCATTCCGGGCTGTAGAGCTCACACTTCACCTGAAGAGATGCGGATCTCTGGTTCGCTCTTTATGGAGGAGTATATTGGTCTTCAAAACTGGGTCGTCCAGATGATCGGCGACATTGCCGCCCTGGATGCTTGGAAGAAGGAGCAGAGGAAAGCAAACTCTCTGTCAACGACCGAGCTTGTCCAGCGTGGTAAAGTCATGGAGGATGCCATCAAGGGCGGTCTCAGCGTTCTCGAGGCTCAGTTTGCGTCCTGCGGTCCCACTGTCGATCCTATCCTAAGCAGGGTGGCCGACCCTGCGCCTCTATCTCAGATGCCCGACTCCAAGGCCAAGGAGGCTCCTGGCCTCGCCATCAACAACATCATCTGGCTGCAGGCCGCACATACATACCTCCACGTCGTCATCTCGGGCTGGCAACCCTCTTGCCCAGAGATCCGATGCTCCGTCTCCCGAATGACCTCTCTCCTGATGGAACTCCCCACAAACACCTGCCTGAGAACCCTAGTCTGGCCATTCTGCATTGCAGGTTGCCTCTCGCCTCCCGAGGACGAGGACAAGTACCGGGCCATGATAGAGCGTATGGGGCCCCTGAATGTGTTTGGCACAGCCAAGGAGGCGCTCGAGGTCATGGAGAAAGTCTGGGCTCGGCGAGATCAGATCGACGAGAGCTGGGACGTGGCCAAGTGCCTTCGGATATTGGGACATGGAGTTTTGCTAATTTAATACCCTGGATATTTACCTCGCCTGGCAACAGAGGCACGAGGTTTGGTTGGTTTATAATGATGGTCTTCCTGGAGTGTTTACGAAAGGGATCAGGTTGCAAAAGAAGGAATGTTCAAGCCATTTAGCATAGTGAGTGTTTCTATCTATTACGATTCAAGATGTGAGAAGGGACTCGAGTCCGAACAATTCATGCCATTTTTTATTCATTTTATAATGTTGAACCCGATCTAACCAGTAGACATTACTCATTTGTTTCCCAAACCCAGTCAAAAAGCACAAGTATATCCAATCTATTATAACCCAGAGCTGACCCAATTCATCCATCGTCTAGACCCTTTTTCCACCAAACAGAGTCTGCCTCTTCTCCAGCAGACCCAGATCCCACCATCCTTCCACTCGTTCCATGAAGGTCTTGCGAGCAGACTTGACCCTCTCGAGAAGAGGACTCCGGGGACCGTCGTCGACGAAGCTCGGCGACGACGGCACCTGCAGCATCGGGGGCAGAGGCGGCAGATCCTCCACCGGCTGCGGCGTTTCCCTCAGCTGCACCCTCTTCACGCGGACGGGCGCCGTGGGGGGCGGGGGGAGCCACGGCTGGCGAGCGCTCTCAGCGTCGGACGAGTCGCTGTCGAACCGCTTGTCAGGCTGCGCCATGGCCATGGTCCCCAGGCTCCGGGACCGGCTCACTGCCGCTCCTCCGAACGGGCGAGCCGGGACCTCGACCTCCCCCATCTCCCCACGGCCGCACCTTCAGCCCTCAATGTCCTTGGGGGCGGGGCGAGAGGAGGCGCCCTTGGTCCGCTTCCACAGGCATCCAGAGGTGATGGCGGAAAAGGCAAAGAGCACGCACAGGGCGATGCTGAGGCCCCAGATGGACTTGATCTGGTAGCACGAGGCCTTGTCGGCGTCGACCCAGCGGAAGGTGTTGCTGCTCTGGGAGTGGTAGACGTTGTGGAAGAGCGAGTTGACAAAGTTGGCCGTGTTTCCGTCCGAGGGGAACTTGGGGCACGAGAGGTAGCTGACGGGCTTGCCGACGGTGCAGGCCACGACGATGCAGGCGATGAGGAGGCACAGGTCGGCGCCTGTGGCGAGGAGGAGGGGGAGCATGCCATCCCAGTAGAGGATGTAGGAGATGGCGATGTAGAGGGTAGAGATGCAGGCCTGAGGTGTTAGTTACTAGCCCCTATTCAAGATGATTCTTATACTTACAACAACCAGTGTGCCAATCAGGGCCGACGGGGTAGCATAGTCGGCACCAACCATCTCAGAGATGAAGTTGGAGGTGAGGCCGATGATGGTGACGAGCGAGACGAACTCCATGGCTCGCATGGCGGTCCACGTGTGCCCGAGGGCGCCGAGGGCGGGCATGGGCTGCATCCTGGAGTTTCTGGTGGCGGGCGTGTAGAGGGAGAGGCGGGGGCGCGACGATCCGGCGGTGCGCAGGGGGAGGTTCTTGGAGTAGAAGGGGATGGACGGAGAAGCTATTTTGTCTGTTTTGAACAAGGTCCCGCCTTGAAAAAGAGGCGAGAGATGGATTTTTAATGTTTCGTGAATGGAAGGGTGTTAACAAAGATGTTATCGTTAGAGAGTGCGTCGTTGAGAATTCGTGATGGACTTTAGAGACAGGAAAACCTAGAAACCCAAAAGAGGACAAAGGAAAATAAGGAAAGAGACAAAAAGGAAAAAAAGGAAGATTGTGGTCTTTGTTGTGTAAGTTTGCTTGATGAAGAGAAAGAGAAGAAGGAATCTTGTAAACGTCCGAAACCCCGTGTCCTTTATACATCATCTTCAACAACAAAAGAGACATCAACATTGAAGTTTTCTTGGCCTTGTTTCCAATTACAGCAGCCGCCCGTACACAGAGATCCACTCAGCCCATGAAACCAACCCATCGCGCTTCAACAGAAACCACCACCCGTCGCGAGATGACACAAGACAGACAACGTCCTCCTCTCTCTCCCTTCAGCGGCTGCTGCTTCAAGCTCAACCAGCCAATGAGAGCCCCTAGATCAGGTTTGTCCTCCGGAGTTGGCGCTTAACTAACCAGGGACAGGGGTATGTCAGTCAATAGCCGCGAGGGGTGGCACCCTTGGCAGGGTCACGATTGGATGAGAGCTAAAGTTGAGCGGTTCGTGAGCCCTCATGGATTTTGTTTTGGATGAGGTCGCAGACGCGGCGAGATTGGAGGGTCTCGCTGTGGGTGTAGCCACTGTTTGCCCATTGTTGTGCCATTTACTATTCTAGGAACATCTTGTTACACCCGGTAACTTGGGCTTGGGTCTCTTGTTTGGTCAGGAACGCTAGCTTCTTGGTTCGTGATCCTTGCTGATTCACGGTTCAACCATGGTGAGGATGAACTGCCGAGAGCCAAAAGGTTGGTCTTGACCTGAATCCGCGTCCATGCAATGCACGTCGATCTAATGCTGGTGATCCGATACGGCGCATCAAGAGGGAGGGCTGGGGGCCCATGGTTTGAAAATAGAGCGACATGACATGTCAGTTCATTTTGTTGCGCCAGACGCCTATCTAGGATCCTATCATGAAAACAAACATGCTGCCTCTTTGCTTTGTTATCCGTACATACATTCTCAATGCTGTTCACTAGACGATCCCAGGCAACCGTGTGCCCATCCCCGTCCAGTTCCACCACACCCAGACGCGCTTATTCCGCTAGCTCAGCTCAGCCCAGGAGATCGTCCATGGCAGAGCCGCCAGTCTTGGGCGCCGCGTTGCCGCTAGAGGAGCCCGCCGAGGGGGCACCCCAGATTCCGGCACTGCTCTTCTCCTTGGCCAGCTGGCCCATGGTCGGCCCAGCGGTGGGCGTGCTGGACTTCTTGATGTTGACACTTGCCTTGCCCCAGAGTGCTCCAAAGGCATCTCCTCCAGCAGCAGGAGACGGCTTGGCTCCAGGGCTGGTGACGGGCTTCATGTTGGCCATCGTGGTCGGTGTGTTGGAAGCACTAGACATGCCTGGCAGGCCAGAGACCGAGGCGGGCTTCGGGGGCTGCGCTTGAACAGTGCCAAAGTAGTTGGGTCCGGACTGGAAGCCTCCCTGCTGGGCGGCGGGGGCGGCAGCAGGAGCAGCAGCAGGAATGCTAAAGGCAGAGTAGTTAACCCCTGGAGTGCCCCTGGCGCTATTCGCGGGTGAGATTGACGCCATGCTGACCATCTGGCTGATATCGGCCTGCTGGGGGGCCGACTGGGGCTGGGGAGCAGCAAACTGAGCAGTTGTAGAAGCTGCCGATGTCACGGCGGGCGCGGCGGTCTGAGCAAACTTGCTGGAGGCTGCAGGCTGGGCCGCAGGAGCAGCAGACTGGAAGTCGTCAAACTCGTCGTCGTCGTCCGCTGGCGCTGAGGCGGCGGCGGTGTTAGTAGGAGCCAGAGCAGCAAAGCTGGATGCGGCCGGCGCTGCAGAGGATGATGCCGGCGCAGCATCATCGAAGGAGAACAGGTCCACCTCGGGCTCCTTCTTCTTGGGAGGCTCAACTACCTTCTTGGCCGAGGCTCGCTCTGGTCTCTTCGCAGCAGCTCGGGATGCAGGAGCTGGCCTCTCACCCTCGTCAAACTCGTCATACTCTTCGAACCGGTCAGCTCTGCTACCGATGCCGCCGCCGCTGCCGCTGCCGCCGCCCTCTTGCCAATCGTTGCTCTCGCCACCGAAACCACCGCCATCGCCATAGACACCTCCAGAGTAGCCACCGTAGTTGGCATTACCGCTGCTACCACCGCCATAGTCGGCACTCTCGCTGCCAAAGCCACCATAGCGGCCGGAGCTACCACTCGAGAAGCCGCCGCCCAAGCTCGCGCCACCCTCGACGCCAGTATACTTGTTCTTGCCCGCACGCGCCTTCTTGCGCTCGGATCGGATGCGGTCGACGTCGCCTAGGAGCTCGGCAAGCTCCTTGGCCCTGTTGCGCACATTGATACCCTGGTCCTTTCCGTTCTGATCAATAAAATGGAATTGGCGGAGCATCTTGAGGAGGGAGATGTGTCCCCGGGCATCGTCAATAACGCGCTCGGAGCCGTGCTTGATGAGGAACTCGAGTAGTTGGAGGGCCTTGTAAATCTGACGCCACTCCTCGGCGGCCTTCTCGGTGAAGCGACGATAGATCATGGGCATGATCTCGTTGAGGGTTTGGCTGATTACGGTCAGCAGCTGGAAAGACGCATCGAATTGGCTGGCGTACTAGTTGAAGGTGCCGTTGGCAATCTCTTGCATCAGAGTAGAAGAGGCTCCCCAGGGTTCGTTGTTGGTCGCCTCGCGAACCTGCGCATGGTAAGCCCAACGTGTCACGGCGCGGCGACAGACAGCGGTCGCGCAGAGCTCAACCGACCTTTGCCTCCATCTCGGTAAAGTTCATAACAGCTGCGCATAGCGTCAGTAACCGTCAGGCGCAGCAGGCGAGGCCGCATGGGGAGTACCATTCTGGGCCTTTCGAAAGCCGGCCTTGATGTCATACAAGGACAGGTTCGAGACCGTGCTCTTCAAGTCGTTGAGATCCATGGCGAGAAATCCAAGAAGCGCAAAACCGCTATACGATAGAGAGATCTTCCGCAGAGAACGGGTAGTTCAGGCGAGATGTTGTTGTTGTTGCTGCTGTTGCTGCCGCTCTGCGGATTGGGCGAGATATTCCAACGAGATAACTATGGGTGTCAAAGAAGCCCCTTGCGCCAACGCATCCTGGACACTTGGACACTTCCCAACGCGGCAGCGCGGACTCGACGTGGATCATAGCTTGTCACGTGATGCTCCACAAAGCATGATTAGGTTCTATTGGGGAATGAAAAGAGGTAGATGAAGCCCAAAGTCAAGGTGGCATTCAAGGCTGGAGATTGCTCTCAATCGCTCAATGGAAATCATGCGTCATGAGAGACGAGGCCCAACTGAAACCCATCTGCCTCGGCTAACTCACAACCGCTTTCACGGCCAACAGTAAGCTCATTCTATGTATAGAGCCAGGACAGCTCCGTGGACAGTGGAGGGCCCCGCGAGCTACAGTAAAACCTTATACTTCAGGCCTGAAAACCGCCGCTCACCGCGCTACGAATAATCGTCGTCCAGCTTGCCCCAAAACTCTTCCCTTTCTCGAGACCAGCCCAAAAGACCAACCTCGACACGTGTATCCGACAGATCTCTGTAATTCTACCTGTCTAATTGTCCTCATCTCCTGTACCGGCACCTCTTTTCACAAGTGTATTAGTCCTCTTCCAGGTACGTGCAGTTTCAATTCTTCTCAACCGCGTTTGCCCTTTGTCACACCAGCCAGCTGGAGCTTTCCGGGGAAGCTCAGTCAGCTCCAGAGAGAGCAAGACGCCTTCGAGCAGGACATCTCCGAGCATGCCAGTGTCAGAGCAGAGCAGAGCCAATGCGTCCCGGACCAACAATGCCAATCATGATCCCAATTGGTGTCGATGGAAAAGTCGCTCAAACCCGGCTTCAATGCCGGTCCTCTCCTCGTCTACACCTCGTCATGTCTCCTTGCCCTTGTCCTCCCCTCGCCCATCTTCCCGGTCTCACGGAGGGGAGCTTGCCATCCTGGTGTCCGATTCACTCAGTCGCCCACCACCCACCGGCCACCTCACCCACGGGGCCGTGGACTGGATGAGACTCGAGGTGGAGGGGCCATGCAATGGCGAGAATCCACTGTGGTGGCCACGTCCCAGGATCCCTCCAATGGGCATGGATCCTTGGACAAAAGTCTGCTGCACCTCGGGGGCATCGGGCCACTCGCTCAACACGTTTGGGTGACGCTGGGCTGGGCTGTTCTGAGGGGCTGGCTGGCTTGGGACTTGGAAGACGCGGGCGTGGTCCGGGCAACCACCATCAGCTCAACGGTAGCCCCGTCGGAGCTGTGCTGTGTTTTGGGGGATCCGATCCCTTGCGCGTCAAGTCAAGCCTTGACAGAATCCCTTCACCAGCAATGGCGGTCTGAGAAACACGGACCAGGGCGGCTGCTCGGCTCTGCTCGTTTGACGCTGTTGATCAACAGAAGCTGTTGCGAAGCTGCGGGGCCCACAATGGCATCCATGGCCACACGGTGACCTCATGGAGACGAGCATGGCGAAGCAAGCAAAACATGGAAGGAGGCAGAAGGGAGCTCCCCGGCTCACTTCACGTGACTTGGCTTCCGATTTCACCCCACCTCTACCCCTCTCCCGCCCTCTCCTATTGGCCCAGGCGGCCCGCGCTAACATTTTGCCCCTCCAGCTTGCTCAAAATGAGACCCTCCCTCCTCCAGCCCCTCCTACCCCGCCATACCTCTTCTTGCTTCTCTGCCGCGAGAACTTCTTTCTCTCTTCCTCAACTTGTGTCTTCTTCCAACACTTTCCGAACTTCTCGATTCTTCTCAGCAACCTCCGCAATCATGGGCAACAAGGTGTAGGTCTTCCTCGAGCTCCGTGCTGCCTCCATTGCGCACTCGCTGACTCTGATCAAACAGCTACTTCGACATTGAGTGGGAGGGTCCCGTCCTCCAGAACGGCCGGCCCACCACCACCGTCCAGGGTAAGCTTTGAATCCCCTCAAAATCATCAAATCCATCATCATTTTCCATCAGGGAGCTCGACGGCTTCTGTGACAATCCCCTGCTCTTGTCCGTTTGGGACGGAACTTGCAGAGGAGCTCTGTCACCAATCCCCAGCATTCCCTTCGAGCGCCCCAGCCGTAACACCTCACCTGGCACAACCTGAGCTGACATTGGTCCCCTACAGAGCAAAAGGGTCGCATCAACTTCAACCTCTTCAGCGAGGTGGTCCCCAAGACCGCTGAGAACTTCCGTGCTCTCTGCACTGGCGAGAAGGGCTTCGGCTACGCTGGTTCTTCCTTCCACCGAATCATCCCCGAGTTCATGCTCCAGGGCGGTGACTTCACCCGTGGCAACGTACGTTTTTCTAGAAACATGCCAATCCGAAACAACAGCTCACAGTCTCCTAGGGAACCGGTGGCAAGTCCATCTATGGCGAGAAGTTCGCTGATGAGAACTTCACCCTGAAGCACGACAAGCCTGGTCTGCTGTCCATGGCCAACGCTGGCCCCAACACGTAAGCATCTCATGTCGAAGCTGCCCAGCTATGTTACTGACCCATGATAGCAACGGCTCCCAGTTCTTCGTCACCACCGTTGTCACCTCTTGGCTCAACGGCCGCCACGTCGTCTTCGGCGAGGTCGCCGATGAGGAGAGTCTCAACATCGTCAAGGCTCTCGAGGCTACCGGCTCTGGCAGCGGCTCTATCAAGTACAACAAGCGCCCTACCATTGTCGCCTCTGGTGAGCTGTAAGCAGTTCCTTTGATGCGTGACAAGGCAATGTGGTTGGGAATTGGAAGCACATAACGAACATCCAAGAGGATTAGCCATGAAGCTAGTGATTCAAAAGTCGGCCTAAAGGCCCAGCTGCCAAAATATCAATCATTCACAGCCCACAACTACTGTAGTCTCGGTGACAGTGTGAGTGCATGTTAAGTGCCTAGACTCTCCGTGTATAGTAGCTTCAAAAGCATAAGACATTGATTGAAAGTGTTCAAGCTAGTACCGCTGCGAAGGGCCATTTGGCCGTGTCGCTTTTCCTACTGCGCCGCTGCTATGCCCACCCGAAAAACAAACTGCCCATTGGTACTTGGAACCAGACGCCAGACCCCGTAAATAAAAAATACACTGGATAGTAGTGAGTGATAGCTCAGTAACCTCCCAGACCCTAGTAGACGTATCCAGTCTATTCAATGCCTAACCACCTCTGGAAATATTCGCAGTTATTTGGACCTACCGGTCCACCATCTTCGCAGATCTCAAAGACTGGGCAGCGGCCACAAGGAGCCTCAGTGAAGGCACTGACGAATGGCTCGGGGCCGCCCTCGAGTCCTGTAGGATCGTCACGGCCAGCCCATCTCTCGGCGGACTGCTTAGCGATGCGGGAGACGCGGTAGCCAATCTTGCCACCAACCTTGACAGGCTCGACCAAGTTATCCCAGACCAGGACATCGACAAGCTTCTTGACATCGTGTTCGGATAGGATGGTGTTGTGGGTGACGCCGCTCGTGGAGAGGAGACGGGCGATGTCGCGGACGGTCGGGTAGCCCGTGTAACCGGCAGGGAGAGGGAGGAGCGCGTCCTTCCTAGCCGGGGCTGCGGAGGAGGTCTTTGTGATTTTTGATGGAGGCTCATCCATGTGGCTAGCATCACGCTTCTTGCCCTTCTCCACGCCTCCCTTGACGACACCCTTCTTGGGGACCTGCGTCCGCGCCGGAGCACCACCTCCGTGGGTGCTGTGGTAACTACTCTGAAGCTTCAGGTAGTCAAACACGAAACGCTGCAGCTCCTCTATGAAGGCCTCGTCGAGGTTCTGGTCGGTGTACCAGGGGCCGCCGGTGGCACGATCGCTGGGGCGGATGGAGGCCTTGATGAACATCTTCTTATTGGGGTGCTCGACATTCTTGAAGGGGGCGATGAGGCCCTTTGTCTGGAGCTGCTTGAGGGCGTTCTTGAGGACCGAGTCGTGCATGTTGAGGCGCTTCTGGAGGGTCTGGGACCAGATGCCGTCGCCGCCCGAGTCGTCGATGAGCGAGTACACCATGACCTGCTCATCGGTCGAGCACTGCTTGTACCTGGTGGACAATGATCAGCCGCGCGCATTGGGACGGGCATCAGCCGTGGCAGTAACATACTTGTGTGCCTCCTGGGCGTCGCGCCACTTCCATAGAACCTGGCCCGAGGCCTCGCGCATGGTGATGAAGAGCTTGTCATCGCTGAGGGACTGGACGACGCGGGCCAGCAGCATGAGGTCGCGGTTGGGGATCACATCGAGGCGGAGGAGGTCATCCTGAGAGAACATGTCGACGCCGGACTCGCGACAGCGATCGTAGAGGGCCTCCTTCCAGACGGCCAGCTTGGCCGTCTGGGCATCGGGCGCGGGGGTTGGCATGATGAGGAGGAGAGTGAGTCAAGCGCTGATTGTAAAGGGGAATTCGGCGATGGGCGCTGGTTCTTTCAGGTGAAGAAGAAGAAGAAGGTAGTTTGATGCTACATTGACATTGGATATCGAGAGTAAACAGAGGATGTGGAAGAGGATAGGATACGTATAAGAAGAAAGATGCAAGTTTGGTGGGACCTCCAGTCATGGAAGAAGGTTTGGAAATAATTATTTTTCGGCCTGCCCTGCAAGACAGAGCAAGCCCCCCCGCAGCGCCCGCTTTCCCATGGAGCTCGTCCCCTACCATGCTAATCATTCATGGCAGAATCTCGGCAGCTCGGTGTGACGTGGGTCTGCGCTCGGAATGTGGGGGATCTTATCAGCTCTCGTCGGTCCCCCACTGGGAACTGGGGGGAATATCCTCACCCTGTAGGCGTATTACACATCCAGTGCTGTTGACTTTGGTGATCAGGATTGAGTTATTGCAAGTGTATTTGACGTTTTGGAGGTCTTTTCTCGGTTATTTTTGAGGTTTAAGCTTACGTCGCCACAGTAACCCACACCCACGTGCTGTGTACCTGGTGTGCACTTTGCTTTACGGCAGTTGGACGGAGTGATTACTGAGAGTCACTCAGGCTGCAGTTGGCGAATTCTGATACATCCAATTGTGTTCAATTGTGATATGAAGGCAATCTTAGAGTAGGGTGAGAAAATATGCAAGAAAAGGAGATCCCCTCAAGAGTACACCCCAGCTGTGTTTTTAACCCCCATGCTTGAGAATAAGCCATGAACGTGCCTTTGATAGCCTTCTCTCCAAATAATCTGATAGGCAACCCGGGGAATCACCGTGCTTTAGGTGAGTCAACTTTGGAAACAGACTACCTATGCAGTGGCTATCATGTGATCGAATTAGCTCCAAGAACGCGCCGGGGACGTGCATGTCGGGGAAAACACTGCCTCTGAATAGCCTCACTCTCAGGCTAACTGGACAATTTTAGGCAGCAGAGGATGAGAAACTTCACGGCTCAACAACAGCCCTGTGAGAAGTACACATGTCAGATGACGAAATACACACAGCCAAAGGTCAACACATTAATTTAAAATACAATGCCTGTCTGCTTTCTTGTTGACTTTGGACAATCTCCTTTCACAACAAACAATCGATACTCGACTTGACTAACTTGACCAACTTCAGCAATTGCTAGCAATCGTCATAGACGACAAGCACAGCTATACGATTGACCTGTACGCACTGCATGCGACAGTTCAATTGTGTATTCTGCTGATAGCTACAGACCAGTTCCCAAGAACAAAACAACAGGTATGATCCTCAGCGCCTTCAAGTCGCGGGTCAGCCGCCCCAGGGGCAGCTGCGATACAAGTGGCAGCAAACGGCGACTCGTCAACCTGGCGAGAGCGAGATCGTTTGGAGATATGATGGAGGGCATTATCTATCACGGGTGCGTCGAGCTACGACAGCCCTCGAAGACCTTGGTCCGAGCCTTCTCAAAGATGGACATCGACCAGGAGATAGCTGCGTGTCCCAGCAGCCACAGGAACTCTCGGAGAACTCTTCCCGTGGAGATGGACATCGACACGGATTTCAATATGAGATCCTTGGGACTGATACTGTCCCAAATCCCAGTAACAGCACCTAAATGGTGCCAGCCCCGACGTTCAGCGAGAGTCAACAAGAGACAGCCCTGGCAGGGAGCACAGACAAAGACAGGCAGCATAAACCGCCTTTGGAGATGAGTATAGCGCTTGGGGGGCGCGAGAGCTAGGTTGTAGAGTGACTGATCCTTTGGGTTGCACGGTTTGGAGTTGTGGTGATTGGTGACGAATAACGAGCTATACGAATGACGAGCTACACTTGTTTGAATAGGCACGGTATGATATCCAGGCACTTAGTCTTTGTTAGGGGTGTTTGGTATTTGGGGATAGACTGTTTGAGTCCCTGGATAGATATGTGAGTTGGTTTATTGCTATGCTTGGCAGGAGACACGACAAACAAATTGCTGCACTTGCAATGGTCATGGCCAGCGACTGTGATATGGTGAAACAACTGATTATATCCTTTCGCTATGATACCAACTAGAAACATGAATCCTCGTAATACGACATGGAATGAGAGATACCCCGGTGCAAGAGAAGCCGAAAGATCGCCCTCTAAAACTGGCATCTGCCCTTCCCTGCCACTCTATCCCTACGCCTGGAACGCCTTGCCCCAGGCCACGTCTTCTCATCGCTATGATACAAGGTGCCCGTCGCGTGAACCACTGGTGTGATACCGGAACCGGGACAGGCACGCAAAGAACGACTGTGGCGTGAGCTGTTGCATGGAACGTGCAACATCAATCGAACCAATTGAGTTGTGAGCCTAGCTCCCCATAAACTATTAGTTTGACGGGCTCTTGCTCTTCTCTTTGGGTGCCTCAGGCTCCTTTGGCTTTTCTTTCTCATTGTCCACGTCCATAGCGTCAGCAGCTGGCTCCGCCTTGTCTTTTTGCTCCGTTGCCTCTGCGGGTTTCTCAGCAGCCTCCTCGGTGGGCTTCGGTTCTGACGTAGTCTCCTTGGTAGCTTCTGGCGCTTCCTTAGTTGTAGACTCTTCTTGTGTAGGCTTCTCAGCGGGCGCCGCTGGTTCGGCAGTACCTTCAGGCTCGACGTCTTCCTTTTTAATCGTCGTTGTGTCTTCCGCGGGTGCCGAGTCCGTCATTCCCACATCGCCGTCGTTGTCCACGCTGGTCTTCTCAGCCTCCTTGGCTGTCTCCTCTGGTTTCTCAGCCTCCTTCTCTGGCTGATCCTTCTCTGGCTGCTCATGTGTCGAAATGTCCTCGATGGTATCGTCGTTCACGTCATGAGTATCATCACCAGTAGGCTCCTCAGCAGAAGCGCCATTCGGAGCCTTGGGCGTGACATTGCCGCTGTCCACCTCCATTTCCCCCTTACGGTAATCGGTAAAGGTGCGCTTGTTGCCGTTTTGCCGGGTGGCACCGTGAGCGCGTGCCATTTCGTCGTCGTCGCTGGGCTCGAACTCGCCCTCGTGCTCGACTCGCTTGTCCCAACGATGTTCTGTCATGCGAACATCCTTGTTCTCATCTTCGTCCATGTCCTCCAGCTCGGCTTCCTCCTCGTCAGTCATGCCACCAAATGGTTTTCGTGGGACATCCTGCAGCTGCACAGATGGCGCAGGGCCAGTCTGTCGCAGGTTGTCAACGACGGCCGCTGTGATCTTCTCGAGGTACTCTCGGCTATTAGAGTTTTCCATGTTAGAGGACCGGACGTTCAGCTCGAAATCAGGAGCATAGTACTGCCTCTGAGTTAGCAGACATTTCTTCACAAGAATCGCATCGCATACCTCGTAGTATTCGTTGTAAGGCAGGGTTCGCTCCATCTCTTGCCCCACAAGAACACCCGTCTCAAAGGCCCATGTACGGGCGACATTTCGCATTGTGTAACCACCACCACCGAGCACAAGAGTGGGCAGGTTGAAACTCTTGACAAAGTTGACGCAGTTAGCGTGACCATCCATGCTCAGGTTGAAGCAGCCCAATCGATCGCCAGAGAGACTGTCGCCACCGCATTGCAAGACAACCGCCTCGGGCTGGAAGTATTTCATGACGTTTTCAATGACGGGCTGGAAGATTGATCGGTAAGACACATCCGTGATACCGTCTCGGAGGGGGAAGTTGACGGCGTAGTTCTTCCCCTGGCCGATACCGGTGTCTCTAAGTTCGCCAGTTCCGGGGAAGTACTCGCCGTACTTGTGGAAAGATACGGTCATGACGCGGTCTGTCGTATAGAAGGCCTCTTCGACACCGTCGCCGTGGTGAACATCGATATCGATGTAGAGGACGCGCTTCTTGAATCGGAGGAGTTCGAGAATTCCGAGGACGATGTCTGGAACATGGTTAGATCGCATGAATTAGGTGACCGTGGGGGATTGCGCACCATTGACGTAGCAAAAACCGCTTGCCTCGCACTTTTTGGCGTGATGGAGACCACCAGCCCAGTTGATGGCGATGTCACACTTTTGCCGGTTCAGGCGCGCTGCGCCCTCCATGCTGCCACCGGCGCTGATACCACAGAACTCGAAGAGACCGTCAAAAACGGGACAGTCGTCTCCCACATTGTACTTGCCCTGCTCTCGCATGAAGCTATCCATGTTATCGGGCGTCACCTTCTGCAGGAAGTCGATGTAATCGTCCGTGTGAAACTGGGTCATTTCGCCTCTGGTTGCTGGCTTCGCGCGCTTCGTCAAGGTTAGCAATGTCTTGCAGCGAAAAGTGGTGTGGAGCGAGCATCAGAGACCCCGCGGGAGAACTCACGTAGATTTCCATCTTTTGGTAGAGGTTGTACTGCATGATCAAGCTATGCGCCAGACGAATGCGATGAGGCTTCATAGGGTGCCCAGTGACGTAGGCATAGTTGCCGATATCAGAATCGTAAAAGTAGGCGACCTTCTTTGGTGATGCGCCGTTCAGCGCGACCGAGCCGAGCTCGACCCGAATGTCGTCGCCCATGACTGCGGCTGCTTAGAGAGTGTCGCGAAGCTTGAACAGGAAGAGGTGCGAGAAAAGGCTGGCGTGAGGAGGAGGTGTTGAATCGTTGGTGACCGATATCTTGTAACTTTTTTTTGCTCAAAGAGAGCTCAGCATGATCGATCGTAAGGTGGAGAGAGAATGTGTGAGTTCGAAAAGAAACCATGTAAGAGAGAGTGCACACGGCAGAGAGAGAGGCTGCCAATGCGAACCGCAGCCCAGACTCGGAGCCGGCGTTTACACCGGATTAATCTTACAAGACGATCCCGATTGGCTCCAGCCACAGCGGATAACAGCCCCACAATGCTGCAGCTCATTTGTTTGAAGCGAGGCTGAGTTCTAGCCACAGCTTCTCACGGCACGTGACATTACTAAGCTCCAGAGCTGTGGCTTCCAGGCTGCCGGGCTGGCGTCAACGTCAATACCTACGCTTCCACCTTGAGCTCCGACCATAGCAACGCCCTCCAACATCGTCTTCACCACATCTCACCACCTCTATTTTTGTGTCATTCTACGCGCGCGCATCTCTACTAGACACTCTAATACACATCACAGACATCATGGAGCGCTTTAGGAGTCTACTGGGTGGTGGCGGCATGGGCCTTGGTGGAGCTGCTCCTGGCACGGTAAGCTACAGAGCTGCCATTCAAGCTTCCTTTCAGAGGATGCTGGCGATCGAGTGATTGTGCTGACACGGATAATGCTAGGACAACACTAACCTTATCGACAACTCGGAAACAGTCTACATTTCCTCCCTCGCCCTGCTCAAGATGCTTCGGCACGGCCGCGCCGGTGTGCCCATGGAAGTCATGGGCCTGATGCTGGGCGAGTTTGTGGATGACTTTACTGTAAAGGTCATGGATGTCTTTGCCATGCCTCAGAGTGGTACCGGCGTTAGTGTCGAAGCCGTGGACCCTGTGTTCCAGACCAAGATGATGGACATGCTGCGACAAACAGGAAGGTTGGTTAATTCGACTGGATAAGCTCCTGCTACACTCACTAAATCCACTCTGAACAGACCCGAGTCGGTTGTCGGCTGGTACCACTCTCACCCTGGTTTTGGTTGCTGGCTGTCGTCGGTTGATATCAACACCCAACAATCTTTCGAGCAACTGAACCCCCGCGCCGTCGCCGTCGTCATTGACCCTATCCAATCGGTCAAGGGCAAAGTCGTCATCGATGCCTTCAGACTCATCAACCCGCAGCTGTTGATGATGGGTCAAGAGCCCCGTCAGAGCACCAGCAACTTGGGTCACCTCAACAAGCCTTCGATCCAGGCACTTATCCACGGCCTCAACCGACACTACTACTCGATCGGAATCAACTACCGCAAGACGGCTCTCGAAGAGAACATGCTGATGAACCTGCATAAGCACGTTTGGACAGAGGCGTTGGAGATGGACGACTTCAGACACGAGGGCTGCAAGAACAAGGACCGACTACAGCAGCTGGTCACGTTGGCGGACGGCTACGAGAAGCGTGTGAAGGAAGAGACCGAGTTGACCAAGGATCAACTGAAGACGCGATACGTCGGCAAGCTTGACCCGAAGAAGCATCTCGAGGATGTCGGCCAGGAGCTCATCGAAGACAACATTGTGTCGGTGTCGAGGCAGATGATCGACAAAGAGGCGACAATGCCGAAAAAGGAGGGGCCGGCAGGGAGCAAGGGACAAGCAAATGGGGAGGAGATGGAGGTGGAGGAGGAATTATAAGCGAGTGAGTGGGTGGGTGGATATGACGATGGCGATGGCGATGGCGAGAGAGAGGGACCCCAAGATGCAAACCATTGATTGACGAGGCCACGGGATGATGGACTTGTAGGATTATCGGGCACCATACGTAGGCAGGCGTTGGCGGTTGGAAGGGACGATTTAGAGGCCCAGCCATGTCGCAAACTACTAGACAGGTTAGCATCATGCTCATGGCACTAATTCTTGCATGCGATCAAAATGGTGATTGGACGTGGGCGTTTAGGTTGTGATGGGCGGTGGGCGGGACGAGGCAATCAACGGGAATGATTATGTGGGATGAGGTGTTCAACCCATCAAGATGCATTGCCGATAAAGATCCCCCCTGCAAACGTCCCCTGAACATGCCTCTTTGTTGACACGAGAACACAGGTTGGGCAGCCTGGGATTTTCGCCCTTAAAGGTCATGGGTCCGCGTCGTTTCTTTTTGGGGGGGCGACCCATGCATGCATCCATCCACGGCTTTGAATTCTTCTGTCATCCAGACCCTTCCAATCAATTTAAACAAAGAGCACACGAATTAATCTTGTCAGACAGAAGGAGGAAAAAAAAACAAAAAACTAATTACCTGGTTCGCCCCTTTTTCATCTCGGTAGATGGGCAAGGGAGCCGGCGTCCACTTGAGGGACCACAGTCTCCCGTCATTAGTAAGTTTCCTTCAGCTTTAACCCGCCCCCCCCCCTGACACGCGCTCGCTCCCGTCCCGAAGCTTGAGTACAGTACATACTCAGTATTGGGAAAGTATCTTTTCATGATAATGGCTTTTGGGTCATTCCTGCGATCACTTCTGAGCGGACTCTCCACCTCTGTCAAGCCTTCTCACGTCGCTGTGCAGAAGCTTCAGAAGGCAAGAGGGAGCCCAAGCCCACCGCCACGCACGAAACCACAGCGACAACGCACGCCGGAGCGGGATCTGCGGGACAAGAAGCGGGCGCGCGTCGACACCTGGAGCGCGTCGTCATCATCGCGAGCCCGCACACGGTCACCGAGAGAGACTCAGGTCCATCACCAGAGAGCCCGCGATCAATTCCACGAGAGGAATCAAGAGCAACAACATCAGCATCAACAGCAGCAGCAACGGGCCCGCGACAGCTGGTCCGCCGCTACCGCCACAACGGCTGCCACTGCCACTGTCGCCGTCACTAGGGAGGCCTCGGTTACGCGCAGCAGCCACCACGGGCGTACTGACTCACAGCAACGAAAAGTTCGTGAGAGCTGGCCAGCCTCCAGAGATCCCTCTGCCACGCGCAGCCACGGACACACCACTGACCGCGTTACTCGCCGTCACACTCATGCTCCCTCGACCACGACGACGCGGCGGGACCGCAGTCAGAGCCGCCATGGCACCAACCGGCTGCTCTACTCGGCCAGCCCAGCCAGCAACATGGGAGTCGTCAGCGCCACCGACCGAGCCATGCCCCCGGACATTGTGCGCGAGGTCATCAACCTCATCGCCGTCCGCTTCAGCCACATCCCCTACGCCGTGAGCGGCCACGCTGCCATGGCCTACTACGGCTACGACGTCAAGCCCTTCAAGGTAAGCATCATCTGTCCCGAGCACACCCGCAAGCCCCTCAAGGGCTGGGCCCGGACACATGACATGCTTCCCATCCCCGGAAAGACGGACATCTGGGGCGTTGCGACGTCCGACGGGCTCTTCCGCCAGGTCCGAGTGAGGTTCCCCTACGACTTTGGCAACGCGCACATCGTCAAGGAGGGCCCCACGGCCGCCGCCGTGCTGTCGCTGCCCGGCCTGGCCGACGAGCTGGCCAGGACCTACGTGAATGAGCTCAAGCACGCCGATCTGAGGAGGCAAGAGTCTCTGGGTAGGGAGCTGATGTGGGTGCTACGGAGGATCTCTACCCTCAAGCATGACGACCACTGGCTCACGCCCGAGAGGGCGCCGCACCTGGTCCAAGACCGGTTCTGGCTTCCCTTTTCTCTATCCTACCCTGCCTCCGTGCCCCTATTCGCGGCGGCGGGATGGAGCATACCTAATGCGGAGAGCTGGTGTTGTTGATGAGGGGGACCGATGTCCTTAATGAGGAGAACCGATGTCGAGAGACGACACGAGGGACGACCGACGATGTGAGAGTAATGGAGCATGTGAACACGGGACATTTAATATTGCATACAGGCGGGCGCATAGGGCATGCATTGGAGTTATCGGCATTTACTGGGATTGGATTGGGCAAGCGACAAGAATTCCTGGGATTGGGACTTGATTTTTTCGTCAAATATGAACGACACGATGCTTATGACTACCCAACAACATAGACTAATCACGATAACTACTCCTCTCTGCACATAGATAGTACCCGCAAGGTCAGAAAGAGACAGGACGGACCAATAGAGATATAGCATACAGCATAGGATATGTATATGGCCAAAGGTTTATTGCATCATGACATGAAGTTGAACTTGACACTCGAGTGAGGTTGTGCGTCGTGATGCATGCAATACAACACAACTGGCCTTGTACTTGCCGCGGCGAGGTAACTCAGATTGGTCTTACAGAGCCGTAATCAATAAATGCCATTGGATGAAGCCGACATATCGGTCTTGGCCTAGGCAAGGATGCCATGCATAATCGCCGCGACTATTACCCCATGCCCCAGAAGCGATGCACCGGGGAGGCTCCAGATGATATGCAGCACCGAGTCGGATTCGTATTAGAGCCAAGTCATCTATCGACACTCTATCTGAAAAACCCCGTAGGTCCCAGTCGATCTGGCATCTTGTTGATTCTCTCCAATAAACTCCAATGTGTGGACCTATGCACATATCCTCTTTCATCCAACACAACAAATCCCCAAAACGTCTTTAGATAGGGATGGCATGCGGTGTGTGTCTTCAACCTTGAGTTGACTGGAACATGGCACCGGCGCGGCTGACAATGTAGTCGCCCCAGATGGCGACATAGCTCATGTGAACTGTGAGGTTCTGGCTACCAGCCTCGCAGAAAGGATCTCCAGCATCACAGATGGAGATGGTCTTGTCAGCAATGGCCTTGCAGCCATCGGGGTTTTGCCGGGGGAGGATCTAGGAACGAGGTGAGTTGACATTCGACGAGTTGATGGTGAGATAGAACTTACGCCGCTGCCGTCGCTGCTCCCAACGGTGAAGGACTGTCCCTCGACGAGGCTGGGATCACCCATGACGATGATCGCAGCAACTACGATGGTTAGAAGCGATTAGAAGATGACCATGTTGTTCTTGCTTACCCTTGTTGGAGAGAGAGGAGGGCAGGGGAGCGGTCTGAGGGAAACCGACGGAGCTGGCACCACAGAAGGTGTCCATGGTAACATGAGCACCCTATACCAGTGTTAGAGAGACGCATAGGATGGATAAATGATGAGCATACTTGAGAATACCCAAGGATGATGACCTCGGTGTTGGGGCACCGGTGGGTAAAGTCACCAACGAGCTGGGTCATGGCCGCGACACCAGTCATCTGCGAGGGGTTGTAGGGTTCAAACAGAGCAGGGTAGATGAGGGACTCGACATCAGACCCCGGGACAAGATTCCTGATGCGCTCGGCAACGGGGCCCAAGGCACCTGGGCCCTGGGGCTCCTCGCTGCCACGAGCCACCACGATGTGTGCGCCAGAGGGGCACTGGGCCGAAGTCAAGGAGGCTAGGAAGACGGCGATGATCAAGAATAGAAGCATGGCTCTGGTTTTCTTGACGCGAAGTTCTGGGGAATGAGGTTAGAAGAGATCCTTCTGGTGGCATGGCAACCTTAGGGCCGACTTACTCTGTGTGTGTATTCGGTATACTGAATGTTTTCTGCGGGCGGGGAAGAAGGATATTTCTGATTACGGTGGGTTGGAAAGCTTTTGAGAAAGATCTTTAGGTGCGAGAAATGAAGGTGAAGAAGAAAGGGAGAGAATATGTTTGGATGCCTGAGGGCGAATTTATGATGTGCACTCTGGCAGTGTCAAAGATTATGGCTCTGACGTGCCACTGCCAGCTCGACGGTGCCAACATCTGCATACTGTTGGGCCTAAATATCCAGTAGTAAAGTCGAGACGAGAGCCGCTAGATTCGTGTTGGTACTGAGGTCGCATCGATCACTATGGACTATGGGGCTATGGACTGGCCCTCTTTCATGTACGAGGCCAATATCACTTCACCTCCTCCTATCCTCACCCACCCAAAATAGGCACCTTGGCCATATATCCAACTAAACCCTACTCTGCCCTGCTTCCATCCTCGATCCAGCATGTGGTCGGCAATTGTACGAACACCCTACCCCTGAAGCCACACCGTGATCATCTGGATAATGACAGTTGGCATTTTCAGGCGCGGTGGAACATGGAAACGGCAAAATCAGCAGCGATATCTCCGTAGGCGACAACGTAGTTCATGTGGACGGCCAGATCGTGGCTTCCAGCCTCGCAGAAGGGGTCGCCCGCGTCGCAGAACGAGACGGTCTTGTGGGAGATGCATTGACAGCCGCCTGGTCGCTGGCGAGGGAAGATCTAGGTGCCTTTTGTGAGTCTCGAATCTCTATTTCGGGGCATGTTGAGTTGTGTACTTACTCCGTTGCCCTGGCTGCTTCCCATGTGGAAAGGCTGGCCTTCGGTGGTGCTGGGGTCGCCCATCAGGACCAGTGCAGCAACTATCCTACGTCAGTATCTGACGAAGTAACTATCTCGGATGGTATCGTCAACTCACCTTTGTCAGAAACCCTTGGCGGCTGTGGCTTTGTAGCCGGAAAGCCCTCGGAGCTGGCGCCGCACACGACATCGGCGACAATGTGAGCACCCTATGTCGAGTCAGCTCTTTCACTCAACCCCCAACTGTTATGAGGCTTGCACTCCGCTTACCTGGGAGAAGCCAAGAAGAATCATCTTGGTCTTGGGACAAGCCTTGGCATACTTGTTGACAACCTCGGTCAGAGTCCTAACGCCCTCTGTCTGAGACGGCTCATAAGGATCGTACTGGGCCGGGTACACGAGAGAGGCCACGTCAGATCCGGGGATCCGGTTGAGGATCTTGTCGGCAACCTCTCCGATGATGCCTGGGCCCTGGGCTTCGAGACTGCCTCTGGCGACGATGACGTGGGCTCCAGAGACGCAGCCGGGACGCTCGTAGTCTTTGGCGGCGACGAGAGCTGCGAAGAGGGCTGTGGTTTTGAGGATGGAGAGCATGTTTGGGTGACTTGATAGAACAGAGGGTTAGAGTCGGTATGGTCTACCATGAGTGGTGGAATGGGGTAACTGACTTGAAGTTTATAGAACAGGGAACCTACTTGGATGGGGCCAATGCGTTAAACGGCTGTTTTAATGAAGTTCAAAGAGGAACACGCTTGACACGACTGCAAGTTGATGATGGACAGGATGAACGATTCAGTCCAGGTTGAAGAGAACAAGTGTGGACAAAGACATGCAACGACGGAACAACTCATATATATTACTCAACAATGCTCAAAGCCGGCATGACATGTCCATCAGTTGCCATGGGTGAAACCACCCTCAACATTGAATCACACTATGCGTTTGGATATGACGAAAACGCGAAAAATAAGCCATCTCGCAACCATCACCAAGAACGAGATACAGAACCAGGGTTTCCTTTCTTTTTTCTTCCATGTAAGAACGCCACGACGATAAACAAGAGACAAGGGCTGCTGATTAAAAATAGAATAATTAATTAATTAATTAATTTACAAGAGTGGCTTTCCCCCTCCCCCTTGCTTGGCTTGAGGGGGGGTAGGGGGAGCGCAATAATTAAGTCATCGGGGGGCGACGGAACCTAACAAACAGAGAAAAAAAGTTACAACCAACAAACGAAACAATCAATTTGAAACAAGAACCCCCCAGAGACAAAAAGATGGCAGACTCTACTCTGGATGAAATGCTCAACGCCCCAGAGTCCCAGATCCGCGCCGTCCTCCGCGCCCTCTGCAGCGATGAAAGAGTCCGGCGACGCGCCCTGAGCCACTTTGACGCGCTGCTGCAAGGTCCTCTAGAGGACGGTGGTGGTGCTGGCAAGAAGCGCAAGGCTGCTGGCGAGCTTTTGATATGCGTGCAGTGCGACCTGCCGTTTATGGAGGAGGAAAATGATAGACAGGCGTGCTGGTACCACTGGGGTGAGTTTTCCCGCTGAACTGGCCATGAGTGAAAGGTGCTGCTGATGACCCATGTGTGTGTGCTAGGAGAGCTCGAGGTTGACCATGATAGTCAGACCTGGGATGATTGGGACGAAAGATGCCATGGAACTATCGACACTGATGAGATGCGTGAGGAATACCCGGATGGCTTCACGTGGAATTGCTGTGATAATGCCGGGAGTGAGCCAGGTTGTACGACTGGCAAGCATGAGGCTCATCCCAATCGCTCCAAGAAGGCAACGGGTTGTGAGCCATCAGACAGCGAGGAGTTTGACGATGAAGATGAGGATGAGGACGATGAGTAGTAGCAAACAACAAGACATCATCATGTCACCACAACACAAAGCAACACCGTCATGTCATATCAATCTTTCAACACATTGTCATGGATTTCAAACATAACGAGATTCCCAAACTCCCAGCCTATGGATGGATCATGTTGCCCAAAAAGGATATTTGCCCTACTCTCTCCTCTCCTCTCCTCTCCTCTCTCGACACGCACGTCAAAAGACAAGCCCACCCTTGGACTTATAATTACACGACATGAAGAGTCTGCAAATCGTCTCGAGTCCCAAAGGCCAGCCAGCATCATGTCATTACCCGATACTCCGTGCGCCACAATGCAAGTCAGTCTCGTCTCCGTAATCTGATCCTCCCCTGTCAACATGAGCCCTTGTCCGAGGGCTCAGCCCCGTTGGGCCTCCAAACGTCTTCCCGATAATCTGGATCAGGACAAGAATGTGCAACATCCACCCAAGGACCCTTTTCTAATGATGGCCCTCTAACATAAATCCAACTTCTGTAGAACGCCTGTCAAGAGGCCGAGCCGTCACTGGTAGCTCTGTTGCTGAAGCGCCCCTCGACTCTATATCAATGGGCCCCTATGCCCCCATGATGGGAACCTTCTTGTTTCTCTTGCCCAACAGCGTGGCGTTCTCCAGGTTCAGCTCGAAAGCGCCACGTTGGCGATTCCGGTCCCGTACTTGTTGCCGGGCCGCTGCAGCCACCGTCGCCGAGTGCTGACCATATCCCCTTTCAGTGCGCTCACGCTCCCGTCCTCGACTTTCGTGTTGTTGTTCTTGGTCTCGGATATTGGTTTTCCGCATGCTCTGCTCCAGAGCCCGGGTTGCTGCGTTCGGCTTGGCTGCCGCCTCGGGATCTTGTCCATCGATCTGCATGACATCCTCATCCTCCTCGTCCTCTTCGTTGAGGCCGCCGAGGAATCTGGCGGGGCCACCCTTGGCACCAACCTGAGCTCTCCGCTTGCCCTCCTCTTCTTGGCGGTGCACGGCATAGCCCACATCAAACACCTCACGCAGGTTGACGGCGCCAGGGGATCGGAAGTCGTAGCGCTTACCAGCATCTTCAAACTTGGTCGCATCAAAGGCTCGGAGCACCTCGGGCTTCTTCTTCTCCTCACGGGGAGTGGGTCCGTTTCCACGGATCCAAGGGTGTGCCAGGAATTCTGTAATGGTGTATCTCTTCTCGGGGTCCACCGTCAGGAGGTGGCTGATCAGATCCTGGGCAGACTTGGAAATGTCGTCCCACCAAGGCGACAGGAAGGTGTATTGGCCCTTAGCCACCTTCTCTGTGAGCACCTCGATGCTCTCATCGTAGAATGGTGGGAAGCCGCAGAGTAGTGTGTACAGCACACAGCCCAGCGCCCACATGTCGACTGACTTGGAGTACCGCTCATCCTTGACGATTTCGGGGGCCGTGTAGCCAACTGTTCCACAGGGCGTCATGGTCTGGTTGTCCCAGACAATCTTGGAAAGGCCAAAGTCGGCAATCTTGATCTGGCCTATGCCGCCCGCGCCCTGGCCATAGATAAACTCGCCCTCGTCGACCTTGTCCTCATCGCCGGGCTGCCTGGGCTTGGGGTGCTTGGACGGCACAAAAGGAATGGGGTTGAACAGGATATTCTCGGGCTTGATGTCACTGGCAAGGGGTCAGCTATCTCATCCAGGACCGTGCAGGGGCGAAATGACGTCAGGAGGGGCATCACCACCTGTGGTGCGGACTGGCCCTCTGACATCAACCACCAGGCAGCAAAAAACCATGACATACCGATGAACGACGCCCTTCTCCTCGTGGAGATACTCGAGAGCCTTGGCGACCTGGACAATGACGTGTCGGGAGAGTTCTTCGCTGAAATATGTCAAGCGGACGATCTGGTGGAAGAGCTCGCCTCCGGGAGCAAGCTCAAGAACAATGTAGTAGTATTGCCGTGACTCGGAGAAATCGACAAGCTTGATGATGTTGGGGTGGTCAAGTTGGCGCATAATTTGCACCTCCTTAAGAATGTTGGATCGCTGCGTTCAGGTTAGTATTCTGCTTAGCTTGTCCGCGAGTCTGCAGGCCAATTATCCTCGTCGAGAAGACAACGGAAATTAATGAAAATCCGACGAGGATGGTGACCTAGACGTAAAAGAAATACTTAAGAGAAATCTTCTCGCACCTCTGCTGCCTTTGGGACTTTCTTGAAGTCTGGATGTAAATGCTTGTTTCCCTATGAAGGGGACAACCCCGTGGTGTTGGTAAATGGGGACAAAAGAGAAGACGCCAAAGACAAGCAAGAAACGCATTAAACAAAAGGAGAATGGGCGACGCAGATACAGACGACCCTGGGCAAGCTCACCTGCATGCTGTTCATCTCGTACTTGCGTACGACCTTGATGGCGACTTCGCCTCTCTCGCCCGTGGTGTCGCGGGCACGGTAGACGTTGCTGAAGGCGCCGTCGCCCATCTTGTCGACGAGCTCCCAGCGCTCGAGGCCAGGATACCGAGGGAACTTGCTCTTACTGGCGTTCTCCTCGGCGACGAGCTTGGCAAGCTTCTCGTCATCGTAGCGCTTCTTCTTGCTCGAGTACTCCTCGTTTGCGTAGTCGTCGACGGGATCTCGTGCGTTTGAATGTCCGTAGCCAGGGTCGCTCGCATTCTTGTGCTGGGCAGCCGCAGGTTGTTGAGAAGCCTCGTTCTTACGCGGCGACTCGTCAGGGTTTCCGGCGCGAGCCTGCTTGCCTGGAGCAGGACTGTCAGCGCTGGTGCTACAGTGGCCAGAGAGACAACTTACCGTGCCGGATAAAATTCTTTAGCTGCTGAATGGTGGACATGACTGTCGAAGTTGTCGCCTAGGCGCGACAAGCCGCCTTGGGAGAGAAAGTTGGACCTTGGGTCTTCTACTGCAGCAAGACGGGGGACAATGGTGCTTGCCACAAAAAAGTCGGGTTAGAAGCTCGTGGTCGCTAGCTTGAGCGTGGTTCTCTGTTCTAGTCTAGGGCGCGATCTGGCGTCTAAGTCGTGCGATTCGTGATGGTAATCGTCGGGTGTGTGTTGAGTGTCGCAGAGCTCAACAGTCTGGAGAGACAGGGCCAGGAAACAGGGCTGGCTGAGCTGCGGATGATGCGGGGTTTAACAGGTCGCAGAAGGGAGCTCTACTCTAGTGGAGCGTCTTGTAGGGGATCTGACGTCGTACAGTGGCGTGTGGCAGAGGATGGGACAGGACGGGTTTGTCGTGAAGTAGTATCGACGAGAAGAAGGTCAAGGTAGAAGAGCAAGGCGTAGTAGGTTTGGAGACAGGAGGGAGAGATGGATGGATGGATGGAGGTGAGAAAGTAGAAAAGGACGGAATTAGGTGACTGCCTTGTGGTTGGTGGTTGCAAATAAGAGCCCAGTTCTTTTTTTTTTTGATGGGGGGCGGGAGGTCAAGAGATTTGAGAGTGACGGAGCGGAGGGACCTAAAGAATGGGAAAGAGTGGGCAGCCCAGCCCAGTGCAGGTGCAGCCCAGGTGCAGCCCACTTTCAGTGGCAGTTTTTAGCAGGATTCTAGGCCAGCGCCAGCCCAGTTGCAGGCGGATGGGGTGGAGATGGGGGCGTGGCCGTCCGTCGGCGTCCCAGCGAGAAACCTGGAAATAGGTTGGATTGGATCCAGGGGGTTTGTTTACAGTCTGGGGGTGAGGTGAGGTGAGGTGAGGTCACTGATGGAAGTGAGAGATGAAAAGCCACACAGCTCGAGGCCGTTGTTTGGAACCGATAGAGTGAACGGACAGTGTTTGGGATGAAGCCTAGAAAACTGGTGGTAAGAACGGCGTGTCCGGCGGCTGAGATGAGACGAGGCGGCCGTGCTGAATAAAATAAAAAAACAAGGCGTGACGTTGACGAAACCCCGTTGTAAACGTTGAAATTGAAGGTGGCAGTTTGACAGAGGGTGGAAAATAATTACAAAGCAAGAACTCGAAGAGTCAGGACATTGTCGAGCATCAGATTTGAGTCAAGTGACGACGGACGGGTATCAGAGACGAGATATCTACCTACGGCACCCGCGACGACGGGAAGCACCAAATGTCCGGGGGCATCCATCATCACGGAACCGGCAGTACCTCGACACATTCACATTACATGCTCGACACCATCCCAGCGAACGCCTACGGGAATGACACGAGCTAAAAAAGGGTCCAGGCCGCCAAAGCCGCCGCGGAGGCTGCACACCTTTGACACCCATTACTCTACGAGGACATGATGATGGCATCACCCTCCGCATTCCCTTTTGGAGTGGGCTAATCGCTAGCCACCATGTGCCTTTGCATGTGCTCTTGTGGCATCATCACTTTTTCTGCTTTATTATGCTACGAGTACTGTACATACAATATCCATACCTAATGTCTTTTTTCGTCAGTAATGCACAGCTGACAAACTCTCATTCCTGGACGTTGGGTTGTTTTTCTCTGAAAGCATCCATGGAGAGTGGACAGCTGGGAAATCGTGCTTTGGCGAGATCTCCGCCCCGCCCCGTTATGACGCTGCCGACGACGTCATTTCCCTGTCGCCAGCGGGGCCATTGTACAGCTCTGCCCGTCCAATCACGGCCCCGGCTGAGCTGCGCGCGCCTTTCTTGGCTCTCCCCTAGTGGCGCCTGTTTCCAGCGGGAGGGTCGCTGAAATCACAGCCCCGAGCACGCGCAGCTACAATTCATGGATCCATGCATGCATCACACAGGCTTTCAGAGCCGAGTCCAACACACGCTAGGAAGCAGCCACTGACCGTTCCTGCTCCAAGGTTCCCCGGCTACAGCGGTCCCAATCCCCGTCCCAGTTCCCAGTTCTCCATCGATGCAACTTGAGCTTGTGATGGATTCTTTTCCTTATTATCTTGAGCTAATCATTTAGACATCTCCACTGTCAAGACGTTTTTCTTTCTCTTGGCAGGCATCAGCTTGTTTCTTTTTTTCTTTCCCTTCCCTTCCTGAATCCATCGATCCATGGTGTCACCAAGCAGATCCGTTCCTCGACGAGTCATGGATGGCCACCTGCATCACTGACTATTGCTTCACTTCTGCAAGCAAGAATGGAAAATGTTGACCTTGGATGCTGATCATGACGAAGCACCGCGATACACCTGCATACGGTGCAACACAGCTGCTGCCCCTTCACTGAGGCTGTCGGCTCTATCTCTCTTGCTGTCGCTTCGTAGACAGACACACGCAACGCAACGTCAGCCCAAAACCGGCTTTTGGGTTTGGGGAGCGGGGGCTTGCCGCTTGGCTTTTTAGGTCTTTGACAGGGTATCCAGTACTTTGATGCCATCCATCCCATGCCCTCCTGCCCGTCGACTCGGACGTGCCAATGCCCCCCGTCAAGGTTGCCCTTGGCCGGGTCTGGACCTCGTCTGGACCCTGGCTGCATACGAAGCCAAGGTGACGCTGTCTCGTCTTTTCATTGTACTGTACGCATAACTCCCTCAGCTCGAATGCGGTGTCGTCTTACTTGCCGACTCTATTCCTGCTTCCCCGTCACTGATTTGACGGCGCAGCTGTTGGGGGAAACTCTTTTTCACTCTTGAAACGGCACTAGGTGCATGTTGCACGTTGGCTCTCCTCGGGGCCTTGGCCTGTACCTGGCCATCATCTCCATCCTCAGCCCAGCACATCCTGGCCGTGGGCAGTCCAATCTCCAGTCTAGAACTAACATCGCCCGGGATCTCATGTCTTGCCAGTCCGACATTTCCGCTCCATCGAAATGCCGCCATCTGAGACTCAAAGGGCAGTTGGAAAGGAATTTCTCCTTGGAGGACTCTGGCGCTCATAAGCGCTATGACGCGGCTCTCTCGCTTCGTGGGACGTCTCTGACCAAAAAGACGAAGACAGATGCGTCCTGATGTGATGTCATGACGCGGCTGGCGCCTGATGGTCAACACTTGCTGATATCATTCACCAGAACTCACGAGCTTGTCTCAGCCGGTTGACGTTATCTCCCAGGTCTAAGATGGAGGTCGAGTGTCACCTTGCCCTTGACGTCTGTCTGCATGCTATTAATGGTAGCCTGGAAGTGACCACGCCCTGACTAGCATGGATCATTGAAGAAGGCGCGTCAACTACAGACGCCTTTGTCGTCAGCGTGTTAGACAATGTGCCTGTGCCTTGCTTGATATTCCTAGATATGGAATGCAGTTCCCCTGATCTGCTCTGATGCTGCCAGTTGAACGATCTGTTTTACACGATTTGTATTCGAAGCTACTCTCATGAATGACACGAAAACCCAACAGAAACGTCACAAATACACAGCGCCTAATTGACGCGGGTCATTGCTATAAAATACAATCATACATCATAAAACGTCACGCCGAGCACGTCAAACTCATATGCCTATCTTGGTTCACTTTGTACGTAAATATATCGCAGAAAAAAAGAGCACCCGCCCCCGCGCAGCTCCCGGTCCTACAACTTGAAGCATCGATACGGGACTTCGTGGCTCTCTGCGTACGATCTGAGCTGCCTGTTCTTCCAGCCGTAAAACACCCTCAGGCCGAGAGCCACGATGGCCACGAACATCAGCAGTGCCGCGTTGACCCAGTGGCCGGTTATGAAGCCATCGTCACGCTCCGATGTCTTGTAGATCCATACACCAGGGATCTGGCCGAGACCGCCACCCAGACTCACGTTGATGGCGATGGCGAGACCTGTCGACGCTGTTGTGAAGACGTTGGAGCTGAGCCATCCCAGCATAGGCGGTATACACGAGAAGGAGCCCGCCGTCGCCAGGATAAGACCACCGTACCGTGCCTTGTAGGCGTGGACAGGCAGAGCCGCTGATACGATGAAGCCGATGGCGCCAACGGTCGAAGCCATGGCTGTGTGGACGCCTCGGGCGTTGAAGTGATCCGCCGACCACGCCACCAATACCTGACAGACTGCACATACTATCAGCGCCATTCTCCGATCAACTCGTCGAAAGACTTACCGTATGCAATGGCCCACGGTGGCACAGTCATCAGCTGGGCCTCGGGGTCAGCAAAGTCCAATCCCACCGTGATGGACGGCGCAAACAAGCTCAGACTGGCAAAGGCCGGGCCCGAGGCAAAGTAGATGGCGTAGTGGGCGTACAGGCGCCAGTCGGTCAGGGTCTCGCGGGCCTCGGTCCAGTTCATGGCGGGCTGCGACTCCTTGCTACCCTCGTAGTACAGCCGGTGGATGGCCATGTCCTTCTCGGCCTCGGACAGCCACTTGGCGCGCTCCGGGTAGTCGGGCAGGAAGAAGAGCACCAGGAAGGCGGCCAGGCACGACGGGATGCCCTCGAGGATGAACAGCCAGCGCCACCCCGAGAGGCCGGCCGTGCCGCTCATGTGGCCGATGGCGTAGGCGATTGCGCCGCCGAACTAGACGGGGTGTCAGTCGCGAGAGAAGCTGGTACATCTCAAAGGTGTTAACTCACTGCGCCGGCAAGAGTCGCTGATGCCAGGATAAAGGCGACCCTGCATGTTGTAAGTATCATGTCGTGCCAAGCCGGACCAAAGGCTCATGAACCCCTCGGCCAAAAAAACTCACCTAACACTGCGCTCGTCGTGCTTGTACCAAAAGGTCAGGTAGTAGACCAGGCCGGGGAACAGACCGGCCTCGAAGGTGCCGAGCAGGAACCGCACAGCGGTGACGCTGGCAAAGCTATTCGTGGCGGCCGTGAGGATCGTCATGGCGCCCCAGCAGAACATGAGGAAGGCGAGCCAGCGGCTGGGGCGCAGCTTCTTGAGGAGGATGTTGCTGGGGACCTCGAAGACGGCGTACGAGACGAGGAAGACCATGAGGGAGTTTACAAACTGCTGGTCCGTCATCTTGGTCTCGTGCTGCATGTCTTCGCCCTTGGACAGGTTGAGGACCATGGCGTTGCCGATGTTTGTTCGGTCGAGGAAGGAGAGGAAGTAGATGGCGGCCGAGAGCGGGATGATGCGCAGGTCCTGCTTCCAGAGCAGGTCGCGCTCGAGGGGGCTCATGTGTACATCGTAATGGACGGGGAGTTCCTAACGGGAGGGGGGTATCGTTAGAGCTGAGAGACATGGTCCAAGAGGTTGAGTTGAAGTATTACATCGTCCTTGAGAATGGTGGAATCGACGTCGTCGACGGCTGCGGGAGGAGGAAACGGGATGGGGATGGGGGTCTTTTCGGGAGGAGTGGCGGCCATGGTCGACATTGCCGCGCCGTCAGCGGCGGCCGTTGAAGATGGATGTCGTCGAGTACGTCCTTGATGGTCGGCGATCGATCGGCAGGGGAGAGAGGCGAAAGGATGTGTGGTACAGCACGGGTAAAGTGACCCCTTTCCGGTCGGTGGATGACGATTATTTAACGCGGCGCAAAAAAAAAAAAAAAAGACGATGCTATACTGGTGTGTAAAGAGGACGGACCCAGAAAACAAGAAAACGCCAAGGACAAAGAGGCCTATATATATCGTGATCTGGCCGGGGGGTGGCGTGGTAGTAGAAGAGATGGGATTGAGATAAGAGAGCGAGAATAGTAGAATGCTTTTTTCCTTCTTCTTCAGTTCGGTTCTCCAGTTCTTTTTTTCTCAAACAGCACCACTTTCAGGCGCAGACCAGGACGGGAGACGGCCGACTCGAATCAGAATCGCTCGGGATGGAGGAAATGCGGGGGAGAGAGAGAGTCGGCGGCCTTTTTTTGACGGAGACGCATGGATGAGCTCCAAAGGCGAGAGGCAAGGATCCACTGCCGATCAGATCACATCAACACTTGAGAGGTCCAATGACTCGCAGTGGCGCCATGGGTCTTTCCTTTCTGTCTCTTTGTGTGTGTCTCTCTCTCTCTTCTCTTCCGACAGAGGTTGAGACTTGAAACAAGGTTATTCTATAAGCCGAGACTGCAGAGAGCTTGACTTTATTCCCGAGCGCCATCGCCGCCGGGCCTGCAGAAACACGCGACGTGACCGACCCCTCTGAGTGCGGCGGCGTGTCTGTCTGCGCGGGGATGCTTGTTTTAAAATGAATAAAAAAGACAAAAGAGCCCTGTCTTGTCTCACAGCGGAACCTCCACCTCCCCTTGTCCTGTCCACTTGCTTTGATTGAGTGACAAGAGACCACGGGGAGAGACAAGCGAACCGAGCCCGAGGCGGCTACCCCCACCCAAGATCTTCAAAATCCCACCCTTCACGGGTAAGCACGCGACTCGACGAGACGGAAAGAAAAGAAAAAAGTCATTAGAGGGCGAGAGGAGAAAAAACTCATCACAGACAAGGCCCCCCCTCGGCAATCCAATCCAATTGTGAGCCCCTGTTGGTGAGCGGGGGCGTCCGAGGGAAGGATGCTACAAGGGCAGGGGAAGTTATTATTCATTGGAGGCTGCCGCCGTCATGGCCCGATGGCTGGTTATTCCCGAAACGGCGTTAAAGAGAGAGAAGAATGAGAATCCAACTGACTCACATCTTTTCTGCTCTCCTCTTCTCTCTGCAACCCTCGCATTTTTTTTTTCCCCGACCCAATTGCATCCGCCGTGACACAAGGCTCCGCCCGTTATTTCCTAGACGGGTCGACGGCCTTCGGCTCCGGGCCCGGAGTGGGGCACTCTCCGGTCCCGGAGTAGGACAAGAAGGTGTGGTCACGCTCTCCAAATTGTCCGGGGAAAATAATAAACGCGAAAAGATTAACCATGGGGGGGAGGAGATTACGAATCACAAGAGTCCACTTGGCTACGAGTTGCCCAGATCGAGTATCCCGAAAAGATAGAGGTCAATGTGTTGGAGACTATCAAACAGAAACGCTGTGCAGCCACTCACTCACCCCCTCTCGGTAGTCTTTTTCCCTTTCCCTTTCCATTTGGAATCTTTGAAAGGGCTGCCCGACCTCGGGACGAGGTTCTGCACCCTTGAGGGCAGGGTCAGTTGATCTTGATCGTCAATGTCGCGTTGAGCCGGCCGCGGGTTTAAGGATTACCGAAATGCCTGATGTCACCATCATGTTTGCTTTTGTGACTGTCACATCAGTTGACTAATAACTGAACTGCCGTACAATGATGTCCCCGTCTATCTATGCGAAGAAGATCCCAACCGACATTAATCCTCCGACGGCCAGACCAACCATGCCATGACCATGCACATCTTTAACCCAGCGCCAGCCCACAGCGCACCTGCGATCCCGACCGAGCTCTGAGCAAACAGCCCCCCCGCGACGACGCCCAGCAGCAGTAGTATCGGCGCCGCTGCCCTCTGGTTCCTCGGCACGTTGTCAAACTTGAACAGGTTGCTGTCGGAGAACAGATCGCAGTACGCGCTCGTCAGGACCACGCTGATGAGGGCGTCCCGCCGGAGCACCCGGCTCGCCATTGCCTGCCCGCAGCTCTGGAAGGCCATGAGCGAGATGGGCACGAGCACGTTCCACGCGAGGTCGTCGCCGCCCGGGGGGTCAGCACCGACGATGATGGCTGCCGCTGCTGTCAGGAGGGCCTGGGCAGTGAAGGAGGCGGCGAGAACCCAGCGGCGCCGAGGGGAGAAGATGTGGTGGAAGCGGCCAAAGACGAAGGAGCCGAGGCAGAAGGAGGCGATGGAGACGGCTGACTTGATGAGTCTTGGGCCTGGCGTTGTTGTTGCGAGGCTTGCGAGACCGAGACCGACATACACCGTGTTTCCTATCGAGGAACTTGTCAGCCTTTGTGTTTCGGTGAGTTGAAGTAAAGACTAACCAGTCTGCATAGACACAAACGTGCCCCAGACCTGGATCGAGGCGCTGTCGAGGAGTCCGGTCACGACATAGCAGGCGAGGAGGATTGCGTCTGTCCACGAGAAATGGAGGTCATCCACCAGATGGCTCCTCAAGCTGGTCTTTTGCCGTTTCGAAGAAAAACCTCCCAGCAGGGGTGTCTCCTCATCCGTCCTACCGACGCCGTTACCCGTTTGACGGTGCATGACAAAAAGGACAAAAGAAACCTTCTGGTCTCGGCTCACTTCAGTCACGGAAACAAAATAGAAAAAAGGACGAGTTTGCTACTGCCTCCTCTGTACAAGCACGAGACCAGATTCCCTCAACGATTCAAGTTTGGGCAGTAAGCGAGAGAGAGAGAGAGAGAGAGACAGGCCGTTTAAAGGAAAGCTCAAAGGCCCGGCCTAGAAGACCGAAACTTTTAGGCCGATGACGACAGTTTCCCTCGCCAAAGCTTAGTTCCATACCCACTTTCCCCTTCGCCGTCCTTTCCCGTGGCAAAAAAGATTAGGAATGGTTACAACGGCACTAAGAGCTAACCGATGCGTAGCATCCGTTCGTGATAAGCTGGTTCCGGGCCTCTTTTTTTGTGAGTTGTAAGAAATGCATGGGCATGACTCGAAAAACCATTTGACGGACGGACCTGTAAGCTCCTGCTTTGCTAGTTTGTAAGGCCTCAAAAACTAAAGAGTTGTTTAGTGTTCTTTTCCGAAAACGGATGGGGAATAGTTGTAGACTTTTCGCCATGTTCACATGCCTCAAGACGAACGGTACCCGCGAGAACCTTGGCGGTTCAGTCCGTCCCATAAAAACCATGTTGGAACAAGGAGACCGTGCAAAACTGGAACTGGAACTACATCTCCGGTTGTGACTTTGCGTGTCTGTGCCCTATGTGAATTTTCCCCTGTCCCGACACCGGCGTGGAGTTGAAACCGTCGCTGACAACAGCGATAGACCATGCCCAGGTTGACTGACGGCCTCGTATTGTTGGCCCAGCCGAGGCATACTACACAGGTCCCAATATCCGACTAAGAAGGAAACATCCGGAACTGTAGGTAGCTGACCATGACCAAGGCTAGAAGACGCATGAACGCCTTTTTTTGGTTGGGTTCCTTTGAGATTGTGATTCATCCCCTGTGCTAACGACACCGCCACTCTTTTGTTTTCAACACGTCCATGTTGTAGAATGGTCTAGAACAGTGAGAATGATGCCCAACCAACGATACAATACCAATGATGTGGGGTTCTGGTACCTTACACCTTGACTAGGTTGGTCGAATACATCTCGCCTGTCGGTTGTAACCTTGGGCTGCTTTTCCGTATCCTTGCTCCTCGGCCATCTTACCGATGGCGGAACCTTCAGACCCGTTGGCGTGTAAGAGAACCCCTGCTGCAGTCATGCAACTCGTTAAATTCTCAAGATATTGTTGCTGTAGGACCTATGAGTTGCTAAAGATCATGTGAATATGGTCCGCACATTACTCACCATTGCGTAGACCAACACAAACTCACACATCACAGGCACTCATTTAGAAACATTGGTTGAGATAACAAAAAGTCGCCAGACCCACGTAATCTCGTTCAGACATCAGACATGGAGCCGGCCAATAAATTTACTATGCACAAGAAGTTATATAATCCAAGAAGTTGAAACCTCAAACCTGTTCGTCCTCCTTATTTTTTCCTCTCCAGCTGCCTTCTCAGCAGCTCAACTCTCTTTGTTGCTCATATTTACAGGGAGGGAGCAGCGGTGGCAGTCACGTAGACGGTTTGGGTAACAGTCTTGGTGCTGCACTGGCTCTTGACCGAGTTGCCGGCCCAGTTGCCCCAGGGGTAGCCGGAAGGACGGGGACGACGGGTAGGGCGGGTCTTGCGGGTGCGGGTACCAGTGGGAACCTGAGTGGCAGAGGGAGCCTGGGCAACTTCTGTGGTAGCTCCGACGGCGGGCTCCTCAACAGGCTGCTCGACGGCCTCCTCGTCGCAGTCCTCATCACCGGTCCCAGGGGCAGCAGACTCAGTAGCAACGGGGGCCTCGGCGTCAGGGGCAGTGGTGGCAGCAGGCTGAGAGGGTGTGATCACCACAGAGGAGGGCTCCTCAACAGCAATGTCCGAGGGCTTGATCACGACGGAAGAAGGCTCCTCGACGGCGACGGAAGTGGGCTCCTCAGCAGCGGCAGAGGAGGCGGCGCCGTTGGTGGGCTCGGGCAGGACGTTGGTGACATCCTGGGAGATAGGGGCGAAAGAAGGGCGGGGAGCATCATCGGGGATGGTGGCAGACTCCTGGGTGGACTCCTCAACGGCCTGGACAGAGGTGGGCTCTACGGCAGCAGGGGTGGACTGAACAGTGCTGGGCTTGGCGGAGCTGGCAACGGCAGGCTTGGTGGCAGCGGGCTGAGAGGCAGCAGCGCTGGAAGCAGGAGTAGAGCCAGAGCCAGAACCAGAGCCGGCACCGTTGGACATACAGGCGAAAGAGATCTTGGTGACGTCGGAGCCCTGGGTAGGACCATCGAGAGACCAGGCCATGTTGACGTAGGGCCAGCAGATGCGGCCGTCGGCCATGGTGACCATATCACCAGCAACGTATGTGTCGTCAGAAGAGATAGGCTCGCCGACCTTCTTGCCCTTGCTGTCGACGAGCTGGAACTTTGTGCCGGCGAACTTGCCCTTGCAGCCCATGGCCTCGAAGGGGCAGACGGGGTTGGAGATCTCCTCCCAGGAGACGAGGGCGTTGGAGGCATCGAAAGCAGCGGCGTGGGCGTTGGAGCAGTCGTTGGCACCCTCGGTGACCCAGTTGACCTGGCTGTCACCGTCGGCGGCACCGACCTCAGAAGTAGCCTGCTCACCGACGATGGTGTTCTTGTCCGAGAAGAGGGCGACGGCGACGTTGCGGTTGTTGGTGCGGTTCTGGGCCTTGGTGTAGCCCTGGCCCATCCAGTCGTTGAGGGTCAGGTCAACAGCACCACGGGAAACCCAGGAGAAGATGTAAGAGTCGGAGCCGACGAAACGGGCAAGGGAGCTGTAAGAGCCGCCCATTCCGCCCATGGGCTCGTTGCTGCCACCGTTGATGGTCATCTCGTTGGAGACCTTGACACCGTTGTTGCCCATGCCCTGGGTCTTGGTGTTGAGCCAGATGGCACCCTGGTCCTCAGCGCAGAGGGAGGCGAAGGGAGGCTCGTCGGCCTCCTCAAAAGCAATACCGGTGTTGTGGGAGCAGCCCCAAGAGGAGGAGGCACCGGCAATCTCCTCGATCTTACCGTCGGTGGTGATGTACCGGATGGCATCGCCAAAGTGGCCCGAGGCGGAGCCGGAGTAGGAGGTGACGACGATGTAGGCGGCGTAGTAGCCGGCCTTCTCAGAGAAGACGAGGTCACCGTTGATATCGGGGGAGGCAAGAGAGTCTCCGCCAAGGCCAGAGCCGCCGAGGAGGGTGCGGAAGGTCTGCTTGCCGTTGGTGTACTTGTAGAGGACAGGGAGGGGGTCCTTGGCCTCTCCAGAGACGACCTCGTTGGTCAGGATGGCAAAGCCGTCATTGTGGGCAACAAGACCACCGGCCTCTTCACCAGCCTTGATGGTGACAGCAGTGCCAACAGCGGCAAAGGTCTTGGGGTCAACACCCTGAACGTGAACACCGGTACCGCTGGCATCGAGGTAGGCCAGGTAAGCGGTCTTGCCATCGGGAGAGACGGCGAAGGGGGTTCGGCGGTGGTGGGGGAAGCCGGTCCAGTAAGCCTCCTGGACGGGGTTGAAGGAGCTACCCAGAGTCAGGGCGTCGACGTGGTTCTCGAGCGAGGTGGAGGAGAGCTGAGCAGCCGCCAGCGCCAGGCCGGCAGCGAGGGTGAGAAGACGAGACATGGTGATGAACGACTTGTATAAGTAAACAAGGAGTGAGTTAAGACGAAAAGGGAGTGTATGTAGTCGGTTGGACTAGTAAAGATCGTCGAAAAGAAACAAAAGAAGGTAATCGGGACTAGACCCCAGGTCAGTTATCCAAAGCCAGCACTGGTTGAAGCTATTCTCTCTCTTCCTTCTCGACCCGGGCGATATCAACTCTTTTAAAGACCTTGAGGCGAGAGCTGACATGTTGAGCCCCCGGCAGTTTCGGCCTCCGCCAAGCATCTCCAGACCGGCCGGCGAGCGGTGGAAAAATTCACGGCGCCCCGTATTCACGGAGATTTGGACCTCGAGGCGGTCTCGAGCAGCCATTCATTTTACATCAGACAGTTAACGGGTGAGGGGTCACGATCCAGCATGGTTGTGCTGTTTCAAGCCCCGGTCATGTTGATGTAAGCAAGTCTGGGGCCTCAGCTCACCGGCAGACACTCGTCTTGACCCTTCTGCATCTTGCAGGCCAGGGCCCAGCAACTCGAGGCTGGTGGGCTCACTGTGAGTGGATCGCCAGCGGTGGTCTGTCCCGACTGGGCCTAACGTGAGGCCTGAGTTTGTCGTTTGGGACAGACTCAAGAGGGGCGGTTTCGAATGGCGCTCTTTCGAGGTAAACGAGATGGAAGCAGGAGCACTGGCTCACTGGATGGCCGCATCAAAGAGAGTTTTCCAGGGTGTGCTGGTCTGGTGTTGGTTGTCAGCAAGGTGTTGGTACTCCGTAGTGGTATTGGGGTTAGTAGCGTTAGATGTGATGGTCAGTTGAATCTATATACACTCTGCATTATAGGCTCTGGACTTTGCCGATCAGAACCAAACATTGATTGACAATAGCCTCGCTTCATCTGTTTCTGCTCAGCTGTTTTGCGGATAGAAACCGATGGGGCGTTTTACCCCTTTCTCGGGTAGCCTTAGGGGGGGCCAGCCTTGACCAGGGGTTTCAGGGCCCCTGTTTCGAGAGGTTTCGGCTCGATCCTCTGCGACATGGGAATATTCTCGAACGGCGTTCGGTATGGCCAATGATGAGGGTTTCCGACTCTGGAGCGAGTATTCGGGAGCGGGTATAAAGATGAAGGGCCCTTGAAGGGAGACAAAGTCTGGAGGGTTGCCAAGAATCTCAACCTCTGGCGCCGACTCCGCAAACGGCTGGGCTAGCGCTTGTTCATCTGCCGAGTCGCAAACGAGAGTAGCAGATCATTTAGATGTAACCTGCCTTGCTCAAAAGCCGGATGAACCGGAGAAGGGGAATGATGCTGTCGTATTCAAGATGGATATGAGGAGAAATGGAATGTGATGAGGGTGAGTGATCCCGTGACAGCACCTTCCCATACGAACTCTTGGTAGGCACCTCTACGGCCCGGGCTGCGGGGACCTAAGCTACAGGGCGGCCGACCACTGAAATTGCAAGCGGCTGTGCTGCTCACGTGCTGTAAATAGTCCCCTAATAGCCCGGCGGCTGCCGCCTTCAGACAGCCTGCGAGACCTGACTAGGCCGGATTGGGTCGCCGCCTCAGTCATGGCACCCGCGTCCATTGTTGTTCACTCGTATCGCCCGGCGTCAGCCACAACAAAAACGCGCTGAATAGGAGACAAGGCAAAGCCTGATCTTTGTCCCCTCGATTCCCATCCCTTTCATTCTCGTACATACATGCGTGTATGTCTTGATTCTCTGAAGCAAGCATTCATTCATCTCGGGGAGAGAGAGAATCTCGTCTCCTTGTCCAGGATCCTTCATCTCGATCGTCGGCTTTCGGTGTCAACATCCATCGGGCATCGGCTCACATCTCGCCCCCGATAATGCTCAGCTCTCTCGTCAGGCCCACGAGGAAGGGCATCAATGATGGCCTCCTCATTCTGGCCATGATTGGCGGTGTCATCTCTGTCATCTTGGCATTCATCGTCTTTATCGCCGGCACCACCATCATCCCTGGCAAAGGTGATAACCCCGACCATTTGTTCTGGAAGCCGTTGGCTCTGGTGACTGTGCGTACCGTCTTTCTTTTCAGTTGGCTCACTCACTCACTCACTCACTCATTCATTCACTCACTCACCACCCACCCACACACACACACACACCCATACTCACTCACCTCCATCTCAACCTTGTCAAAACTAACCACCCCTAGTTTGATGGACTCGTTCCCAACAATGACACTTCCAAGTTCTTGGTGCAACTAAACTGGTACGCCAGCTCATTCGGCTGGGAGTATCCCAATGCCCCCAAGAACCTCCCCAAGGCGGGCATCACGTCATCAGGTCTACGATGGTCTTCCAACATCGTCAACGACCTTCACCAGATTGCGAGGGACCTCAACCTTCCCCAGGACACATGGGACTGCCCCAATTTCGGAGCGTACGAGGACCCCTGCGGCAACATCTTCTTTGAGGCATGGCGCTCCTACATGGTCGTCAACGGCCTCCCCATCTCCAGCTGGCTCCTCTGGGTCATGATGGTGTCGGCCCTCATCCTCGGGTCTTGGACCATGGTGCAGGAGTGGATGATTCAAAAGAGGCCGCACTGGATGAGGTGCCGTTGCATCATCGGCAAGCGCTGGTGCCCCTCCCCCAAGGGCACCAAGGAGGAGATTGAGAACCACGACGACTTTGTGTGGGACAAGGTGCGGCTGTGCTACTGGAGTCTCTCGGCCGCCTACTTGGGCATCGCCGCGACGCACGCCTGCGTGACGTCGGTGTTTTTTGTCAAGTTTCTGGGATTCTTTGAGGAGCGGCTCCCCGAGGGCATCAGCATGCGGCCCAGGAGACGGATCGCCTCCGAGGTCCTGCTGTGGGTGGCTTTCGGCATAAGGACCTTCAGCGCCCTCTGCATGGCCATCAGGTGGAAGCTGAGCCGGAGACCAAAGGGCTGGTTGGACGGGCAGAGCGTCGGTCTCGACGGCGACAGTGGAAGGCCTGGTGATGCGCGTTATACTGATTAGATCTAAAGAGCGAGGACATGTACCATAATTGATAGAAGCGAGCGAATCGTCAACTGTAATTTCAGGTTACCGAGGCTGGACATGGGCAGATAGATATCCAGTCTCAACTCCAAAACCAAGACTTGGTCATAGCTGTCGTGTATGTAACAACTTGATGAGGTCAACTCCAGGCCAAGTCCACCCCACGCTCCAAGAAGCCTATCTATCTATCCGTCACGTTAGTCACAACTCTTAACCTGACTCGCTAACTAACCCCCCTCGCTTGGCCAAATGGCTGCGTCCAGATTTGTCATGACTCTGCACCCCGCATTCGAACGAGATCCACCGACCTGCCGCAACGCGGTTGGAGGAGTAGTTCGCAGCTAATGAACAACCCTAACTCTGTCTCTATCTCCAGAGGGGGGGGGTCGGCTCGATATCTGACCTCCGGGCCGGGCGGCCGGTCCGGTCACGGAGTTTATACAAAGGCTGAGCGAGGCCTCGTCCATGAGAGATAGCATCGTCTTTGCTAGTGATTCAGTGACTCGACTCAGTATTGTTGCTCTGCACTCTAGTCCAAGGCCCAGCTCGTAACCCCTAATTGACTCGATACTCGCACACTCAAAATGCTCTCCTCGGCAACTCTCCGAACCGCGCCTTTGCGGCGGCTCATCACCAAGAATGCCACACGCACCCTCACCACCACTCCCAAGCCACGCCTCATCGCCGCCCCTCAAAAGATCCCCTCAAAACTCACCGTCCCGCGTTCGGCATCCTTCGCCACCAGCGCCGAGGCGACGGCTCCCGCCCCCGAGACCGAGGTGAACCAGAACTTTGCGGCCGTCGCCACGGGAGGCATCCCCTACCCCGGCATCCCCAGGATCGAGGACCCGTACCAGAAGCGGCAATGGCAGCTGGAGCACATGGCTGGTGCGTTCCGCGTGTTTGCCCGGATGGGCTTCACCGAGGGAGCTGCGGGACACATCAGTGTTCGCGATCCTGTTGATCCCACCACGTTCTGGATCAATCCGTAAGTCGACGAGCTCTGGCTCATCGTCTACCCCTTTATACTAACATGAACCAGTATGGGCGTTCACTTTGGCATGCTCAAGGCCAGCGACATGGTGCACATCAACGAAGACGGCCAAGTCATCGGCGGCAACCGCGTCGCCGTCAACGCCGCGGGCTTCATGATCCACTCGGCCATCCACAAGGCGCGCCCCGACGTCGACGCCGCCTGCCACGCGCACTCCAAGTTCGGCAAGGCGTGGTCGACGTTTGGCCGGCCCCTCGACATCATCAACCAGGACGCCTGCATCTTCTGGAACAACCAGAGCGTCTACTCCAGCTTCGGCGGCGTCGTCTTTGAGGACCAGGAGGGCGCCCGCATCGCCGAGGCGCTGGGGCCCAAGAACCGTGCTGTCATCCTGCAGAACCACGGCCTCCTCACGGCCGGCGGCACTGTTGACGAGGCGGCGTATCTCTTCTCGCTCATGGAGAGGACGTGTGAGGTGCAGTTGCTCGTCGAGAGCAGTGGGCTTCCCAAGCAGATCATCGGCGAGGAGGAGGCGCAGTACACGTACAAGTACAACGCCGATCCAGTGAGTTTCTTCTCTTCACAACTCCCTACAGAATTGTCCGTTAACCTTGTTGCTTAGGAATCTTTGTATACCGAGTTCCAGCCTGACTTTGAGTACGAGGTTTGGCAGTCAAAGGGAGAGCTCAACTCGGGTATCTAACGGTTTATGAGTCATCTTTTAATGTCATGATGAAACCATAGCCTGCACCTTGCTTCTAGAATGGTGCTCTACGTAATGTATCTGTTTGCTAAGGAATTGGGAGCCCTCTGATTTTAGTAACTCTGGTCCGATGGCAATCACCTTGGTCGGCATTTTTCGTCATAATTATTCCAACAACTTTCGGTGTATGGTGATTACCGGCTCTGAATCAGAAGCAGGTATCTCGTGTCATCACCTCTCTGCGCCGTTTTATGCAGGTTGACAGGTTGCCGACCACCATTCCGTTCCTCTTGCGCCTTGACAGTTTCGTCATCTCCCGTAAACTCCGTTGGTCAAATTTGCTCCGTATATAGTAGCGATGATTCAATGGGCTCGTTCTACACGGTTTTAATTTGAACGTGCTCCGGCACAGGTACGAGTCCTCCGGAAAGCATGTTCTCACACTGACTTCTCAAGGTTGAGCCGTCGCCGTCCAGTTCTCGATGGCATACCCTGTAGTTATGTCATGTCAGGTAGGAGGCGAATAGACTAAAGATACGTAAGACTTGAACAGACGCTTAAAGCAGCATGTACAATCTATAGCAACTTCTATTGAGCTTACGGGACGTTATGCTTGGCTCAAGACAGAGTGATGGCTCCATTCTCTGGTCAGGTACTGGGGACAGTAGACACAGGTGAGTAGATAGGACGTATTATTCCTACCTATCCTTATTAGTCATTGACCTCGATCCCATTATTCTTCATGTCATCCAAGACATGATCATAACAAGGTCTTCAGAACTCTGCCTTATGAGGCTCCAGAAATTCCTTCCAGGTTGTGGGCTAAAGTCCAACCCCGCTCAACAGGCCCAATCTTTCCTTGAGGTCCCAACCGTTGTAATAGCCCGGTTCCTTAATAAAGAGATGGTTCTCGAGAAATTCATCGGCCAGTGGCTCGAGGAGAAAGCTCTTGTATGTTGCGGCATCAACCGGCACGAAGCGGGCCTGCTTCCCAACCACTTCCTCAAACTCCGAGACGCTCTGAGTGGGCGTGTAGTACCCGGCAGCAGCGGGGAGGCGCCCCTCAGTGGTCTTGGTCACATGGAGAAGAGATGAATAGATCAGGTGCTTGATACCAAGGTCGGAAGCAACGTCGGCAACGTTTGTCCACGCCCCTACATGTATACCGAACACCGAAGGGAAGTATCTGGCGGATGATGATTTGTCAGCCACCTCGATCCAGCTTCGGAACTTCAAGGCCGAATTGGTCATCTCCCCTGCTATATTGATTGGGATATGACTCTCACGCGATTTCGAGTTTGTCGGCGCTTCAGCAAATGTCGATGAGTTTAGCGTCGTGGGACATGGAAGAGACCTTGACCGTTTCTCCCAACTCGATAAACAAGTACACGGTGGCATGGTTTACACAAAATATCAAGCTAAAGGACTGGGTTTCGTTCATAGTTCCCGCCCCCGACGAGTAATATGGCCCAAATCTCGAGAAACGTTGCCATGTCAGGTATAGGGTGCCCTCTCTTGATCAAATCAAACGTATTCCGGTCACTTGTAGCCTGCCGGGACACTGGGTTCTCACATGCTTAAAGTCCTGAAACGGGTATAATTCTCTGTCACTGCTGTCCAACACCAAGATTCCATATAGGAGTCTGACTTCCCAAGTGTCGTTATTAATCCAATGTTCTCATGACCCAACACCGGGGACATAAAACTTTATCTAGTGCCGGAGTTGCATGGCATCTCGGTGGTCTTGGCATTGTCCGACACACCACCAGGGACTAGAGATTTATAAGCTATTAGGACATGATGCATCATCTCTCCCCCTTACAGCATGGTTATATATTTAATCGCTCTTTATCGGACACCGAAGCGCATAATGAGTGCCCACACTGACACGTCCAGCATGGAACATCCGATGACAACATCCATCCCCACACTCTCGTGTATTCTATGCAGACAGAAGAAGCTCAAGTGTGACCGCGTCTCGCCTCGGTGCGGACGCTGCGTCAGCGCAGGGGAAGAGTGCAGCTTTCCTACCAGCAGGAAGACGACCAAGAGAAAGCAGAAGCGAGTTCATGAGCTCGAAGAGAGGCTGGGTGAGTACAGACCGAAGTGATGGAGGCTGGACACTTATTATGTCGGACGTTGTAGCTCAGCTTGAGGGTCGCATCCAGACCCTCAACGCACGGGAAGTAGCACAACCACAGGAGCTAGACCCATCTCCGAGCACCGCTACCTTCAGTGATGACCCGGCCCTGGATGGTAGTAGTGGAGGTTTCGGAATTGCTGAGCCACAGGGTGAGGGCCAGCCATCCTCCCAAGATGTGGCCGATGAGGAACACTGTGATGAAAATTCTCCAACTGACGTCGCTTCAACCGAGCTGCTAGAGGAGTTGTGAGTCACTTGCTCCCCATCGGAAGCATGAATGTTGCTGCTGATCTGTAGAGAAGAACAGCACTCTATTTCGACAAGCTTCACCAGATGTCACCCATGATAGACCGCTCTCGGTACTTGTCCTCCTTACACCTTCCTCCCAGCTCACAGCCTCCAGCGTGTCTGCAACACATGATAATGGCAACGGGTGCGAGTGTCATTCCGATACATGCCTCCTTGGCCAATTCTCTCTACAAACAGGGAAGAGCATTCGCCGAGGCGGACGAGATGAGGGTCAGTTCATCATGATTGTCCGCACCCCAGCTACTCACTCACCACTTCCCGCAGGATCAGCAAGACCATCCAGTCTCGGTAGCTCACGTCCAATGCTGGCTTCTGATTGTCAACTTCGAAGCTCGCAATGCAAACTTTTCAATAGCATACGTCAGCCTGGGTCGAGCCATCCGGATCGCACAGATGCTCAACCTGCATCGACTCGACCGGGGTAGCAACCCCCCTTCCACATTCCCTACCACGGTGCAGCCGCCTCGGGACTGGAGTGACCTAGAAGAGCGACGCCGGACGTGGTGGGTTGCTTACGTCTCGGACCGGCTGGTCTTTGCAGCTTCGGGTTTACCTGCGCTCATCCATGACGAGGACGCAAGTTGTAGCCCCTGAAACATGACCAAAAGTTGGATATTGACAAGCTTTTCAAGGTGTACACGTTACTGCCCGCGTCCGAGGAGGCCTTTCAGAGTGGTTCTCCCGAGCCTACGGCCGCACTGCGTGACGCACTACGGACAATAGACACGGCTCCTTCGACTCTTGGAGCTCGGGTCATGGCGGCGTCGCTTTTCTACCAAGCCTCCAAGATAGCACCCCAACCGGGCTTGGACAACCTCGACGACGACGAGTACTGGGAGCGACTGCAATGCATCGACCACGGCTTATTGGCTCTGTCAGACATGCTCCCTGCCAACCTCCAGCTGCCAGAGAGCTTCGCATGCCAGCATGCCGTCTTTGTCAACATTCTAATCCATACCGCCACCATGTGCCTTCACAAGACTGCAGCTCAAAAGGCAAAATGCCTCCAAGGGCCTGAGGCAGAGTCCGTAGCACGTGAGAGTCATAGCAGGATGTTTGCCGCCGCAGTCAAAGTCCTCGATGTGTTTCAGCACACGCAGGATCTTGTCATAGCGCTCATGAACCCAATCCAGGACTACGCGGCATACATCGCCGCTCTGGTTTTCCTGCAAGATTTCAGCGTTGGGGGAAGCGTGCAGAGTAAGTGTAATACCCTGTTCTTGTCTGGCATTTTGCAGACTGCCGGCGAAACCCATCCCGTTGCTCGTATGCTGTCGGCTGAGTTGGCAACGCAATTGGAAGATCATGGCATTGATCTATGTCAAGATGATGAGACAGATCCTGGCGGTCTCTGGTGAAATGTATGAAATAAGAAGAATCAAAGGTTAATTCTCGCGGGGTCAAGAGTCAAGAGTCAAGAACATCATTTGTGTCATGAATTAACACGTTGGCTCTTTGTGTCTTCCTAGCTGCACAACTGGTCTACTTGCGACAATACTTAGAGCAGCGTCTTTCGCCACCACTTCTCTTCTTCTTCCAACCACATCTTCACGTTCCCGGGCTGATAGAAACCATGTCCTTCATCCGGGGCAACAATCAGCTTGACATCTCCCCCTGCCTCCTTGATTGCATCGGCCATTTGCTCTGCCTGGTCCAGAGGACAAACCATGTCCTTCTTTCCGTGCAACAGCAGCAGTGGTGCCTTGGTTTTGTGGGCGTCGAACAATGGGCTTCGCTCGCGGCAGATCCGCTCCATTTCACCCTTGTCTACTCCCGGTGCCAGCACCAGATGCTCCACGTAATCCGACTCCAGCTTGTGGGTGGATTCGTCAAGGCGCTTGACATCGCTGATACCAGAGAGGCAGACACCACCGGCAAAGGCCAGGGGGTGGCGAGTCAAGGTCCGAAGAGTGTTGTACCCTCCTGCGCTGGTACCAGTGATGCCTGCTGCCCCAATCCTCGTCCTTCCCGTCTCGGCGAGGTAGATGGCAGACTCTGCGGCATCATCCGAGTCAACCAAGCCAAAGTTCCCGAAGAGAGCTTCTCGATATGCACGGCCATGGGCGCTAGATCCATTGTAGTTCAGAGCAAAATATGCGTAGCCCCTCGACGTGAAGTATTGAATCCGGAGTTTGAGGCCCAGTCCTGTATACGAGGTGGGACCTCCATGGCTCAGCACGATGAGAGGAGGAAGATCCCCTTCTGGTGCCACGAAATCAGGGTTATGTGGCATCCACAGGAATCCATGGATTTTGCGATGCGGTTGTCCCTTGGAGGAGATAGTAAGCGACTCTGGCTGAGAGTATATTGAATCCGGGAAAGCCTCCTCCGTAGAGTTACGCAGCTTTGTAATCTGAACGGAATCGGCAATTTCAACTCGGTAGAGCGCTAGGGCAGACGTCGTTCCAGCTCCCGTGATGATGAACGAAGTATCATCTAGACGAGCCACTGAGTCCAGTATAACCTCAGATAGGACTGATGGATCTCCAACTTGTTTCCATGAGCCCGTCTCCAGATCAACAACAATCACCTTGGATACTCCAAGGGTGACGGGAGCGGCAACCAAGAAGCGGGATGATAATGGTGCGTATGTGTGACTGACTAGTTTTAGTAATATATCAACATTCAATGAACGTAACCCATATCTCACCTTCCTTGGAACCAGCGCAGGTCTCCGAATTCCGAGTTATCCAGGCCTTCCAGCTTGATCTCTGCTGGTACATCTGCACCAGGCGCGAGTCGGAATAACTTTCGAAATGGCCCTTCTTCTTTCCCAAAGAAAAGACTGCCGTCGGGGCCCCATCGAGGTTCAGCAACGCCTTCACGGTTCTCTCCAGCAACAATGTGAACGTCTGAAATAGAACCGTCCGGGTGCCAAGTCGCAGAACACAGCTTCGCCGCGTCAAAAGGGAGATCTGGATGATTCCATTCCAGCCAGGCGACCTTTGTCCCGTCAAAGCTAAAGTGCGGTGTGTAGTAGAAGTCGGCATTGTCCCGGATTCGCCTGACTTGAGCTGTTTCAGTGTTGATGGCCACAATATAGTTACGGATTTGGTCTGGTGTGTCATGCTCATGGTCTTCCTGGTTAGCCAGTACCCAAACAGAAGCTGGGTTGGCATCAAAGTTGGAGTATCTCAAGTTGGGGGATGAGGTAAGATGGGTGACTTCCTTGGTATCTGGGTTGAGGACATGAACCGTGTTGCCCTTGTTGGAGAATATGATGCGGTCATCGGACAGGATGGCGTAGGGTGAGCCTCCATATTCGTAGACTGTGTTTTTGGCGCTGTACTCGGCTGGAAGGACCTCATTCAGCCCGTCCTTTGTGATCTCGACAATGGCTTTACTTCCATCTTCTCTGCTCTCGGTGTAAAAAGCCCTGCTTGACTTGGGCTACCGCCGATGCCATGTCAGCGGTCGTCTAGTGCATATGGGAGAAACCTACACTGGCTCTGGGGGCGGAAATGCTTCGGGTCTTTGAAGCAACAGATTCAACTGATATGGGTGATTTCCATTCCCCGTAGGGAGCAGTGGTCTTGGACGCCATTGCAATGGATGTTGGTGTTGAGGTCAAGTTCGGTCATCAGGTGCGGGGTGCATCTTCTTGAAGGAACACAATGAGCTGCAGGAACTGAACATGGTACTTTTCTTAGGCAACATTGCAGTAAAAGCCCGCCCAAGCTGCTTAATATTTGATACACCTACGTAATCTACTTCAGTAATATAATACATATAGCGAGCGTTGCTCTCCGGGTTGCATTGGTATGTCTTCTGGCCAACATCATAGTAGGTACCTAGCGAGTAGACCCAGGTTCTGTGTACATGCGTTGGGTTTTCGCAGCTCTTGCGGGCTAAGCATTCAAGGTTCCTAATAAGATACAATTCACGATCTCGACCTTTATGCTAAGCTAGAATACCGTGTGTGAATATAATCGTCTTTTTCTCTTCCCCTTCCCATGAATTCCCACTTGCTTCCCTCCCATCACTCATCAAGGTAGGTAGCCAGGGCTCTCTAAGCGCCTCGAGTATGGGGCTCACCCTGCTGGATCTTGGCCGCACCATACTTCTCGTCGGGTGGCCTGGATGGCAATGAAAATTCATAACGAGGTTCCCAGGTTTACCATCATGGTCGAGCCACTGATTTTCATTTGGATGTTCGACAATGCATTCTTATCGGCCGGCGCGGGGCTTGACATGACAGTTTGAGCCATGCCGCACACAGCAAATCTCACACCATACCTCCACTGTTATTTGGCCAGACAAAGCTGTATTCATTACCTACTATTAAAAATCATAAAATGTTGATCGCCTACATGGGAACTATCAAATCCTTTTCACGCCAAGTCATGAGTTGCGATTCACATTACGGACCCATATACAGCAGCAGCAGCAACGGTGACCCCAAGTCTGCTGAGCCAAGACTTACACAAGATGGCCTCGATGGAGTTGTTCGCAAAGTTAATGAGAGGAAAACAAATGCCCTGCTCTCTCAAATAGAGTCTAGGCTTTGAAGGAAATGAAGCCAAGAATGAGGTTCGAGAGGGTCCGGGACTCAAGACGCTTTAACGTAAAACTCGCCTGGTTAAGGAGACATTTGTTTGTTGAACCACGGGTAGTGAAGGAGGATCCAGGTGTAAAAGCAATAATCTCCAGCCTTCACCTAACAAACATCTCCTCTCATCTATTGATATTACCTTTACCATGATACAAGAAGTTCTACAATGTAGTTGCAGCAGACTTTGGCCGTGGCTTGTTGACAGCCGCCAACACCAGGAACACCATGCAAGGTACGCTCCCAGAAGTGTCATCGCCGATGAACAATCAGCGAGAATTCGATTCAAAAGCAACATAATCGACGTCATTATCCACGTGGTGCTCGCCTTGATCAGGGCGCCCTGTTCTTTGCGAGCAACAGATTTGGCCTCGTGATGCTCGGTTGTCGCATGTCAACACCAAAACCAGGTGACCCACGTGTCGTGATGCATCCCACCCAGGAACAAAGGTCACGTCAAAACTACAGGTACATCAGGCGAGAGTTAGTACTCACTTGTCCTTCTAAAAGCAGGGCATTTTCGCTTGAAAATGACCACAGGAGCCGCATTATCAAGGCTGAGTGGAAGAGAGTGACCTTGTCGCGAGCAGCAGCAGAGGTGTTTAAGAAAGAGATTAAAAGTCATCAGGTACGGGTATTTACAGCTTGCGTCAGATATATACATGGCACCCTGCCTCCCCAAAGGCTAGTCCAGCCTTCTTCTACCCGCGGGCCGTCTCTTGACGGGATCTAGCATGGGTTTCTGGATCTTGCTGAGCGCTTCCTCAGGACTCCGGCGGATGTCCTTCAGTGCAGAGCCTTCTCGGCGGTAGGGTGAGTACTTCGGTGAGGGTGAAGGTGAGCGACGGTGAGAGGGAATCCTCCAAGACGCAACGGACTTGTACTCAATGTAGCAGGACGCGATGGTCTCCTGTCGGGGGGTAGGCGTGTCGTCGGAGTCTGGGGTATCGTTACAGAAATCGAAAGCGTCGCTAGCATCTTCAGGAAATTGAGCGGTAGGAAATTCGTCCTCCTCCAGATCTTCCTCGTCAAGGGTATCGTGAGATTGCTCTCCATCGTCTAACATGTCCATCGACGGCGGGCTCTCTGCGCAGTCCGAGTCTGAGGTGACAGCCGTGTCACCATCGTCAGACTGCGAGGTCTCATCGTCGTCGTGAACGTGTGTGAGGGTCAGGCCGGGGCCAAACGGCCCCGACTCCGACCCAGAAAACGACATGGAGCGTGAGGGAGGGTTGGAGGAGTATTCGTGCGACTCCGAGCAGCATGCCGGTGATGAGGCTGAAGACTCGGAGTGTTCTGCCTCGGAGTGAGGAGGCGAGAGGGGGCCCTCAACAGTCATGGGCCGAATATTGGTGTGAATAGTTAGGGGTTCCTTTGTCATGATGGACTCGCCATCAAAGAAACTGGGGAGAGCATCATCGACACTGCTGGCCGTGGTGCCCTCGGTTTTGACACTGTTGGTCTCGGAGAAGGATGAGGATGCGATAGAAATAGCGTCATGATCTTGATCGTGACGATCGAGGTAGTTATCGGGGAGGTAGCTTGCAAAGTAGCGGACGATGGAGTCAAACGACTTGGTCCGGAAGAGCTGGAGTGCGTACTGCCAGTGCTCAGAGTCCATCAGCTTGGGGTTGGCGATGATCTCGACAGCAAGGGACTCGAGAGATTCATGTAGCTCACGAATCCGCTGGCGCTGCCGGTCGGCCATCAAGCGATGGAACTCGTCGGTGGTATCAGCATCGCGGGAGATTTCGTAGACGTCGTGGTGAAAAGCTTCGGGGTCTTGTATGTTGAAGGTGAAGGTGTTGTACTGATCGTGGAGTTTGGTAAAGAGGTCATCCCTCTTCATGCCGAACTTCCAGGCCGGCCATGACCAGCCTGGGTCGTCCATGTCGAGGTCACAGTCGATGGTATTTGGTAGAGTATCGGGGGTGGAGGATTGGGGGGTAGAGTAGAGTGTCCAGAGAGGAAGCCCAGGGGGGTATCGCGTCAAAGCTCGTGTGAGCGTTTGGATCTATATCATAGCCATAGCGAAGATCGTTCAGGTAGTGTCCAGCAGTCACAGAGGGTGCTGAAGCGAGCAGTGAGAGTGTTCGTTCGTGGGCTCTTGGGCGGAGTCTGGTTGTCGTGGGCGGTTGGATCTTGGGGATACGGAGGCGGGCGTGGTGACGAAAACAGGATGCACCAGTCTTGGGGGTGCCGTCGATAGCAACATGTTTCCCCTTTGTGCGTGGCCCCCAGCAATGCAGGCATGAATGCCTGAGGCCATAAACGTGGCTTCCAAATCAAGCTCTGATTGGACGCACGGTCCTATCATCGGGCACGCGAGCCTGCGCCTGCATAACTCCGCCACTCCGTGAGCCAATCATGGCCGAGGCGAAAAATAAGCTATCCAATCAGCTCTGATCGTAAGACCCGTCTCAAAATGTGCAACCAATTGGAAACACGGTGGCGTACAATTTCGGGACCAGGGAAGCCGGTCGCTGACCTCCAGACCGTGCAGCCTACAGTGCCTAAAGACGATCGGGACCCAACACGACTCCGTTGTCGGTGTGCTGTTCTGTTCTCTCTGCCGACCCAAAATCACGAGACAAATTCCATTACATTCTGGAAGAGAATCTCACGGTGAGACCACGGCTGACCAAAAAGGACAGTGTCTTTGTGTATGGAGGCCGTGACGGCCTCACGTTCGCTGCTTTATTCCACGCAATTCGCCGCTCTCCACCATCCTTTGACTATCTGGTCATGCTGAGATGGAGGCCCTCACCAGCAGCATCAATTTCGTCATGGTCGAACCCGCCTGAGCACCAGTAAGCGGGACGTTGTCAGGCCGCCGGCTATCTTTGTGCGGATGCCAGATCATTCTCGCCCGCCTTTCCCTTGACATGATGCAGTGAAAGGGCTCATCAGCCCCATTTGCACCCTATCGCGTGTGGCGCAGGATATCCATGAGATTCCTCAAGGACCGCAGGTTCAGACAGCCAGCATGCTTCTCGTCAGACAACACAGCCACGAAACTGAGGCAGGGCCTTGCGATCAGCCCTACCAGAAGAGCTGACCAATACCAGTTGGAGCGCACCCTCAATCCCCATCCAAAACCCCAACTCGGACCACTCCCAGGCACCCACTGGCCTCGCTTCGCGCCGTTCTCCCGCTGCCGTTTCGTCAACTGTCTTTGTCTTCGCTTCCTGTTCTTCTCTGCACCAGCACCCGCATCTTTATTATTAGACCCGATCCAACTCGGCTCGTCAACCCCATGCGACAGGTGTCCCGATCTGTTGATGACTCTTCTCCTCTCCTCGTGAAGACTGAGACGAGACCAGTCGCCATCAGCAGGCCTGCCCCAAAGTCGTCGGGTCCTTTCAACCCCCCCCAAGAGGAGACCCCAGCGTGTCCTGTCCTTCTGATGTGCCCTGTTGGTTCCCCATAGCTCGCCCCGTAAAAGTCGAAGCCGTCCATCTCGTCCCAGGTGTTTTCTGGTTCCTGCATTTAATCACCTTTTTTCCTTAACCTGGGCTGCCGCATCGAGCTTTCGACGCTTCGCCCCGTTTTCCTTTCAGCTCCTGTCCTCTATTAAACCCCTTCATCTCCCCTCCAGCTACTTGGCTGGCCCACTGCCTCGCCTCTCCTGGGTCTAGCCGTGCTACATACTGCTCCGCCGCCTCGTGTGCCTTACCAGCATCGCCTCGCTGAGGGACGACTTCGTATCGAATCCCCCGTGTCAGCCCTTCTTACTCATCCCCAACTCACCACCACTACCAACGACACTTTTCAGCCTGGATCACCACCGCATCAAATTACGCAGCGCCGCGCGGCTAAACCGCTCACTCACAGCAAGACATTCACATTCACACTCAATCGTAAACCTACTTTTGGATCATCTTAGTTTGGTTGGCTGGTACCAAAGGTACTCACTCACTTTTCTCTCATCCTGGGCGTCTCCCGTCGCCTCTCGTCGTCCCACCGCCCTGCTTGCTTACCACCACCGCCGCATGGCGAACAGGCACCACCAACATAAGCCTTATGGCCGAACCCAGGTTCGGGCTCTCTGAGGCCATCTCAGAGGAACGCACCGAGCCATTTTCACAGTCCGAGATTGACGTCCGATTCAGGGGCATTCGCGTCGAGGAGCCAGTCCCCGCGACCGACGCTGTGGCCGTCCCGCTGGACGATCTCCAGGTTGAGGACCACCACCACAAGCAGGGCATTCGCATCCTCTTCCGCCCTCTGGCCAAGTTCCCCAATGCGCGGTCCGTGAGCCCTGGTAGTGACAGTTGCCAGTGGCTCGCTCTCCGCGCCGAGGTTGCCTCCTCGGAGCAGCCAGAGCATAAAGTTCTGGCTGTGACTCAGACATCCAAGGATATCAAGTTCTCCGTCCGTATCCCCGGCGAGACACAGGATGACTCTCCAAGGCCTCCTCTATGGTGCGAGTTGTATTACGATCCCGCCAGTGACAAGGTCATCTTCCTAAACAAGTCGGACGTGCCAATTTCTCTCTCCAGCGTGTCTCCGACGCCACTTTCGAGTCCTCCCCTCAGTGCCGCTCACATCATCAATCCGGGGTTGGCCAAGGCTCTTAAGCCTGGAACCTGGCGCATCACTGTCCGAGACATTGACGTTCTCGACTTTCGAGTGCTGGAGAAGCGCCCAGTGACGCTCTACCAACCTCAACCACCAAAGGCCCCCGAGGATGTGTCGTCGACGACCAGTTCTGCCCATATCAACTCGAGCGGCAAGCGAGCCTTGACTCCCGAGTATGACGAGAAGAGGGTGAAACGCCGCGTCTCTGATCCGGAGACACCCGGTGACGACGGCGTCATCATGTTCCTCAGGCCTGCCGGGGATCATCTCGTCTTTCCCCTTCCCAACGGCCGTGAGAGCAAGGAGCTCTCGACTGTGAATGGCCACGCTTTGCTAGACGCCGAAAAGGGCGACACGATTGCAGTCCCGGGTGTTTGCGAACTAGACGAGTACCAGCTCACCAAGCGGGAGCCCATCGCATCGACGTCTCTGTCGGCTGTCTACACCGCGACTCACTCCCACGTGCCCGACAACATTGTCACAGTCAAGGTGCTCAAGACGCGTGTTGCAAACCCCAACGACAAGCCGTCAGTTCACGAGCGGAACGTCATCCGCCAGGCCGACATGTGGCTCCGTGAGTGCAAGAGTCAGGAGGACTTGCAGCACGAGTCCATTGTACGTTACTACGGCGGAGATGCGCGTTTCTTGTCCCTCTACATGGAGCATGTGGATGCCAAGGACCTCACGGCGGCATCACGGTGGAGGAACAAGGCCAACGACGAGTTCTCGGGTGACAGGAATGACGCCGTCAGGATCCTAGGGGATATCGCCAGCGCCCTCAGCTACATCCACGGTCGCAAGATGGTGCACAACGACATCAAGCCTGCCAACATCCTCTACTCTCCAGAGCGAGGCGCTGTCCTCTGCGACTTTGGCCTGTCGACCCTAGCCGCTAATTCACCGACGACCGGCGGAACACCGTACTACGTCCCTCCGGAGTTCATCGGGCGCAAGCAACGCGGAACGGCCTCTGATGTCTGGGCTCTGGGTGTCACCATGCTCTACGTGTTGCGCAAGATCGCATTCCCCGACTCTCGCGCTCGTCGACAGCACCCGCGGCCTCTGTATTGGCAGATCGCCGGCGTCAACAACCCTGCCGCGCCGCACAAGAACTACGGCAATGGCCAGCCCGCCATCTCCCAGATGCGGGACTGGCTTACCGAGATTTTCGAGGCCAGGGAGAACCTCAACTCCAAGGATCGCCTTGAGCGCCTGGTCATGGAAATGCTCTATCCAAACCCTAACCAACGTATCACCATGGCAAGGGTGTTGCAAGAGCTGGCAACCGAACAGGCTGTTGCCCCTGTCAAGTGAAGTGAAGGGTTGAGTCGGACAACTGTTTGAACGATGAATTGTATGCACTTTGCGTGTTTTTGGATGACCGCTTCCTTTATTGTTATTAAAGTTGGAGTACATGAATTTTCTCATGGGCCGGCCAGTGTTGTGGGCGGGATTAGCGAGGTCGGAAGGGTAAGTCGTCGTCCTCGCCATGACCGGGGATAGCTGCTAATGAAAGACAGATGGAGGAAGATACCCAGTCAATTATTACAGGAACTGCACCATATATGCAGTTTGTCATATACGCATAGCGGAGCACTTGTTGAGCATGTACTATATAGAACCATAGAAGGTTTCTTTTCAACTCATGATGGTTTATTATGCCTTCATTATATCATCGCATCATCTTTTGCACACTCAGTCCCAATTACAGGCCAATTCCCATCACAAAAGCAGCAGCAAGACCCGCAACAGAGGTCAAGGCCACCATGTTGGCGCCCAGGATACCGGCAGCGTTGTCGTTGCCACTCTCCTTGGAATCAGAGTTGGAAGAGTTTCCCTGGCTGCCTTGCTCCTCCTCCTCGTCGCCAGTCTGCTCCTTGATAGCAACATACTCAACCTCGGAGGTGCAGTTGCTGGGACCCTTGGCGTCCTTCTTGAAGCGAATGTCGGCACAGTTGTACAGGGCGCTGCCCGAGTCGCCGACGGTGATGACCTGGATGCTGGCAAAGTCGCCGTCAGAGACCTTGACTTCAGAAGGCAGCTTGAGCTCGTCGATGCAGAGCTGGCCGGGGCTGGTGACGTTGAGGAACTGGGGAGTCAGGGAGACGTTGAAGTTGGTCGAGTTCTCGCCGAGACCGAGGTTGACAAAGACATAAGTCCAGGGGTGGTGAAGGTCGAGCTTCAGGGCACCTCCCTCAAGGGGCCAGTCGGTGACATTATTCTCGTTGTAGTCGACGCCGGCGCCTTGGGCATGTTAGTAGTGGTCCATATTGCTGGAGTAGGGCAGAGGCCAAGACTTACAAGGGTAGGTCCACTGGCTGTAGCGCTCCTCGTTCTCCTCAGAGAGAGTATCCGCTCGCCACTCGGGGAAGACGAGGCCGAAGTGGGCAGAGACAGCCTGGACGGTAGCCAAGGCGAGGAGGGACTTGAAGGCCATCATCTTGAAGATGCTGATTCGCAATTGGTCTCGAACAAAGGTGAAGATGACAAGGTCGGCCAGAGGGGTCCTGCAAGATGTGGAGAGAAGATGAGGATGCAGCAGCAGATCTTGTCCCAGAGCAGGTGCGTCAGTCGGCTTTATAGATGAGATAAACAGCCACCCATTGACCGTTGCAGAACGCAACCGAGCTCTCGAGAGCTAGGTAAGCTCCTCCCTGGTCAATTGACTCGCCTGTAGCTTCTATGAACCAGGCTATTAACGACCTAGCGTGCGTCAATTTAACAAGGCGAAAGGAGCTCTGGCGTCGCTACTTTCTGCCGTGTCACTGCGGGCCAGACGACAGAGGTCCGGTGCTTTCTCCGGAGGTTCGGGGGCGGGTGTGAATTTGAGCCAACGGGTGGCCGGTCATGTTGAGGGTGGACATGCCAAGGTCGAGATAAGTTCAACTTACTACAACCTGAAGCACATATTTAAATATCTTAGCTTATAGTGCTCCTTCATATCAATTTCTTCATATTTTCCCTCCGTTTTTCCCTCTGTATCGTTATGCTGTCCAACGTTTCTTGAGATTCTCACCCACCATGCCAAGCATCGCAGGCGGGTGCCAATGCGGGGGTGGGTCCCAGCCCGGTGCCAGCCCGAGCGAGTTTGAGATGATATAAACTTGCTCAAATGGCCGCACCGATCCCTGTCTGGAGACTCAGCCGTTCCTTCTGGTCTTTCGTGCCGAGATGGATCTTATCTATTTCTTGGCACTTGGCTAACTCGAGGTAAGTAGTGTGAATGGCGACAGATGAGAATACAGTTGCGAGTTTGGATAATCCAGGGTAGGTGGGTGGCATCGTGGCATCCGCTTCTTCATCCGTTCGTTGATGGGTATGGTCTTTTATTTGAGAAGGATTAGTTAAGCCTTGTGTTCTATAAGCCACAATGATAATCCATTTTTGGTTTTATTTATCCAACTGCCTTTTGTTGAATACTTGTGGGAGTAGATAACTCTGGACTGCAAGACCAAACATGGATGAGATACATGAACTCAACTCTCGGCACAAGCACGTTTAAGAGGAACGAGCTTGGCTAGAAGACTTAATAAGAAGTAGAGAAATATTCAGTAGGGCCACTATTAGGTATCGTCTGAGGGAAAGGCATCCATGCTGAGAAAGAAAAGCCCAATCATCCATGGAGATTAATGCCAAATGGCCGCTCCCATCATTCCTTCAAGCGTCTTGATCGAGGAGCAATCCCAAATGTTCCCTCTTGCAACTTGCGGGAACAATGCGTGCCCGGATGTATTGCTACATCTGGCCCATCCTCGGGCGGTCTCCGTTGAGACCCTTCTCGTTCCTCTTTTGTCAGGGTCCTGGGGGTGCAAGGAACTTCTCCGCTGAGCCCAATCGGTGTTGTCCTGGCTCAGCGCCGCCACCTCAGCACCCCTTGATACCTCGCTTCCATATTCACCGAACTAGACCTGGGGGAACGTCATAAACGCACTTATTTTAAAGCTTATTTGCAAGCTGACTAAGGAATTAACTGCCTGCCTGCTCAAAAGAAGGTCCTTCAGGACTGAAATCAAGCAACGGGGAGAGGTGGAAATCTTCGTACCATCTAATAAGGGACGACACGTGATTAATTATACAAATCCTGGGCTCTAGTTTGCAACGGTATTCCTTCTGCAGGATACGAAAACACCGCCATTCGTAGACTTTCGACAGGTCTTGTCGGTGTAAGTGTACTGAATGATCACGTGAACCGCCCCGAAGTCGCGGCTGCCTGATAAGGATTTTCTTGCAACGCCCCACTGTTTTTTCCCGATAAGCTCCTTCCTTCCAGCATCATTGTTGATGCCTTCATGACCGCCTCTCCAACCTCACTTTGTTCCTCTCATTACAGCATTTCAAACATCAAGAACCATGGATCCGGGCCGCAGAGCAATGATCTCGGGGCGAAAGTCCCCTACCCGACGAGATGTGACTTCGCCCAGGCATGATCCGAGCAATCGCATCACCAAATCCACCAAACCAGCCGCCTCCAAGATCAATCCCAGGTACTTGACCCAAGACGAGCAGTCGCGGCAGTTCGTGGCCGACGAGGACAAGTTTGTGTTGAAGCAGTCAAAGAAGAAGGCCGACATTCGAGTTCGAGAGGGCCGCGCAAAGCCCATTGATTACCTGGCGTTCAACCTAAGATATATCGATTCCGACCGCGACGTGTTCGATGACGACGACACCGATATCGATATTGATGTTCCTGCGCCTGGAGATGTCATCACGTCACTTGATGCAGCGCAGATTGCCGAGCTGGACTCCGACATTGCATCTTATCACGTGCTCGAAACCAACGCAAGGAACCGCGAATACTGGAAGTCGCTGCAGACGCTCTGTGCTGACCGCAAGGCCAAGCTGAACCCACACGGCCATGATCAGAGAGTTGTCAGCAGTGTCTCAGACGACATTGACAAGATTCTCGCCCCGAAGACGCACGAACAGCTGGAAGCTCTGGAGAAGCAGATCAAGGCAAAGCTACAGTCTAATGAGGACATCGACACGGATTACTGGGAACAGCTGCTGCGAAGCCTCCGGGTTTGGAAAGCCCGTGCCCAATTGGGCCAGGTATACGAGGAAATCAAGAAGAACCGTCTTGACCAGTTGAAGGACCGCGATCCGGCCAAGGCGAATGTAGTTGGCCAGTCGACGTCAGCCACGAATGTCTCATCCGGCTCACAACGGCCTACAGCCTCAATTCCCAAGGATAAGACGTCAAGGCCAACAACTGTTTCATCCTCCAGCCACGCGGACAGATCCGTTCCGCCAGGCACCGAACGTTTCTCCCAGGCTGATAACGAGGACTTTTCTCAGGCCACCAAAGCCTTGTATGATCGCGAGGTTGCTCGAGGTGTCGATGAGAATGAGGAGATCTTTACCAGCGAGGAGGCTGTCACCACCACCAAGCCGCAGTGGGCGGACAAGTACAGGCCCCGAAAGCCCCGTTACTTCAACCGCGTCCAAATGGGATACGATTGGAACAAGTATAACCAAACACACTATGATCACGACAACCCGCCACCCAAGGTAGTCCAGGGCTACAAGTTCAACATTTTTTACCCGGAGCTCATCGACAAGACAAAGGCACCGACGTTCAAAATCATTCGAGAACACGGCCGAAGACGAGGAGAGTCGTTTGCTGCTGCCGGGGAGGAGGACACGTGCCTTATCCGGTTCATTGCAGGCCCCCCATACGAGGATGTTGCGTTTCGCATTGTCGACCGAGAGTGGGATTATAGCGCCAAAAGGGATCGAGGCTTCAAGAGCTCTTTTGATAAGGTATGTCCACTTGACTCCTGCACCACTCTTCACGTGGCAACCTAGAGCTTCTGCATCTCCGCACTGGGCTGTCTCCATACTGTGACAGGCCCGTTGGATTGCTTTATGCAACCTTGATCCAGCCCGCCACGTTGATGGCAACGTTCAAACGCATGCGTCTGAGCCCCCCCGTTACGTTCCATGAACCCACAGTAGCTAATTTAATACACATCATAGGGCATCTTGCAGCTGCACTTTCAGTTCAAAAAGGTATGGCTCTGAAAACGCCGGCCTTGGCCAAACGGATGGATGAAACTAACATGTCATTTTTAGATCTACTACAGGAAGTAAACCCGTGGAACTGGACTTCTGGGGTCTCTGCCGCCTGGCCACCAGTTCACTCGGCTTCTCGCTTCGTTGAAGCAACCTAGGATCATTGACGAGCGAAGGGTGGAGGATATTCGACCGTAACCATCCCATGAACTTGGGGCTCTTGCATTCCGGGAAAGACAGAAATAGTGGTTTTTGAAACGGGAGGGCGGTCCCATCGGCTCCGCCACGGCAACATTGCGGTTGTTCATAGCTCTCCCCATATGTTTCCCTTTCGGCTAATCATGTCTGTTGATTCGCTCTTGTATCACCTTGCTGAGGCCCTCTGCCTCAGTCGCATCAAAAACAGGTGTGAAATCACACCTGCCCGACCTGCACTATGATGGCATCCTCGCTCGCGGAGAAGGTCCAAGCACACATCGGGAGGGGATGGGGCCTTCGGAAGCACCTTGGGCTGGCCCAGGGGAGTCAAACTTGGGCGGCCAAGCGTCCTGCAGGTGAAAGCTTCTGGAAGGACCTCGTTCGTATGCGATGACGGGCCGGACATGGGACGGGCAGTGCAGAATCGCGCTCGTCCTTGCGTTTACTTGTTAAGGGGGAGGATCCTACGCGAGACATCAGCAATCAAAAAGAGGGTTGTCGCATCATCATCACCAGCAGCAGCAGCAGCAGCAGCAGGTGCTCGAAGCAAGATGTCCCAAGCCTCAGTTTTCAGTCGGGCACCTGACAGTGAAGTTTCGACAGATTGTTCCATGCCTTGGCCTTGAGCGTCGGGCCGCCATGCAGTAGTGATTTTATGCTTCAACAAGCTTCTGGCAAATGCTCCGGAGGTTCCATATTGACTCACAGTAGGAGAAGCAGCAGCAGCGGGAAGACGGGAGGTCAAACAGGACGGCGACCAGCTGATGAGCTGATTGGTGTGCAGATTGGCATCCCGATTGGTATCGTGGGGATGCAAGGAGCCGTTCGAGACGTCTGCGTCCCGCGATAGCCCCGTTGGCGAGAGCACAAACCGGCTGAGCTACCGTCAAGTGACTTGAGGCCGGTTTGGCAACATGTACCATGGGCTGGTGTGATGCATCTCGGCCGCGATACCACACATCCATGCCAGATGAGCCCGAGACGCTCCGGCAGAGGGGAGAGGGAAGATTTGGCGACGGGTCAAGGGGGGAATGCGACACAAGGCCTGGCGGACCGGTCCAACCAGTGCCGGCACATTTCTTCTTGGAGTCTTCTGCTGCAAGGTTGTGCTTCCACCCGTGAGCAACGAACGGACGTGCGAACGAACGAAGGCGAACGAACGGACGGATCCAAGGTGCCTTGATTGGGGTCTCTTCCCCATCCTGAGGCGTAACCCCCATCAGTAGTAACCCTGGCCTTGTTACTCCGCAAGTACTGGAAGTATCTGGCGGCAGTTTTGAGACCAGGGTATGGGGGTGCCCGTACATCATGGCGTGCGAGGCCGGAGCAGTGCCTGTCGAGCCCATCACGATGCTCTTGAAGCGCAGCGAAGCCACCAGAGATGCCTGAGAGTCCGTTTGCGCGCCCTGGGGGCCCATCAGACTTGTACCTGATGGCTGATGGCCGATGGCCGATGGCCGCACCATAGCACACAAGCACAGGCACACACACACAGAAAGCATGCCAGGATGCTTGCCGTTGTCATTGACACACGGAGGGGTGGCTGTTGAAGGACGACCCTGGCCGTTTTCCCTGGATGCCACGGGCCACTGGCCTGAGCTTGATGGCTTCCTGAGGCTTGGCTTGGCCGTTGTCCTGACTTGGCTCACACCCCCGGGGGGCGCTCTACTTGGATCTTGGGGTCTATCCTTAGCTGCAGATTCGACCATTGTCAAGGAGTGATCTAGAGCTAAGATTTCTGGATCTGCCAACGGGCAGCTGTCTATCAACGGATCGCCGTCTAAAGCAGGCCCTTCTCCAACAGCCAGCCCTGGGCTTGTTGCTGCTGCTCTTGCTACTCCACGCCCTACCCCAAACCAACCGGGAAGAGGCACAAGCGTCCTTCTTTGCTTCCATCGCTATCAAATATCGCCGTCTCCTCTCATATCCTCTCCCTCCTCCTCCACCCCCCCCGACCTTGTCCCATTGTGTCTATTGTAACGCTGCCATCTCCCGTCGTCTACTTTCGTTGTTGATCTTATACTTCTCCCAACTCTCTTCCCTCGTTCTCATCTTCTTTGCCCCGTACAAGAGTCTTGATATCTCGTCGTCCGAAGAACACCATTAACAAATCACCACGAGAACCGATTGTGTTTCCTCCCAAGCCGTGCCTTTGACTCCTCTTCAGACCGCCATGGATCCACCGTTCCCTCATGGCGGGCAAGCCTCCAGCTACACGAATCCCCTTGCCGGTCACGGGCAACAATCATCCTGCGTGTCAGAGTTTACCGATATGGGGTCATACTATGCCCTCTCGTCGGGTCCTGAGGACCAGTCACCACATCTGTCAGAGACTGGTTCTCTGCCCACATCATCGACCCTGTCACAACAACCGCAGCAACAGCAACAACACCACCAGCAACGCTCTTATGCGACCCATGATCCGACTCCCTTCACTTCCATGCAATCAGGTTTTCACTACCCGCCTCGAAGCCATCACCAAGCCTGGCCCTCGCCTCCACCAGGCCCCGATGACTTGGACAACTACTCCTACCACAGTTCGCCGACGTGCGGGAGCGCCCCAACCACTTGCTACAACCCATCACCAGTCTCGCCGAGGACGTGGTCGTCCCCAGACTACCCTCTGCAACAAGGTTCGGAAACACTCCATCAGAACCAGCAAGACTCTTTCAAGAACCTTCGGATCTGCACTCCAACATCGACAGAAGGCTTTCCCAGCCATCAGGTGCTGACGCCTTTCACGGCGAGCATGAGCCAGGGCCTCGAGGGTGAGGTGGACGGTCTTCCAAGCAGTCAGTCGCCTGCAACGATTCCGACGTCGTCAGGCGGAGTGCTCTCAGGCACCAACTCCCCTCGCGAAGGGTTGCTGGATGCTCCTACCTACATGACGGCCAAGAAGGAAGAGTCGCCGGTGGGCGAACCAGAGAACCGTGCGAGCCCAGAGAAGCAGCAGGAAACTAGGGAATCACAAGGCCCGTCGGCTGTTGGTGCTAAGCCTGAGGAACCCTACGCCCAGCTCATCTATCGGGCCCTGATGGGCGCACCGGGACACGCCATGACTCTGCAAGAGATCTATCAGTGGTTCCGCGACAACACGGACAAGGAGTCCAAGATCGAAAACACGGGCAAGAAGAGCGGTAAGAATGCTGAAGGATGGCAGAACAGCATCCGCCACAACCTGAGCATGAACAAGGTACGTGAGAAGTGAGTTTAGTTGGCTTGGAGGAGCGATTGGCGTCTCCAGATTTCCTGTTTCAGAAAGGTAGTTTGGATTAAACACGGCCCACACACCACACCCCCTGTCTGCCCTGCCCTTCCCTGCCCTGCCCTGCCCTGTTCAGCTGCAGCTACCGGGGTGTATCGTGCTGCACACGGGCCAATGCAGCCGGGGATGATGGATGGATATGGATGAAATCGAGGAGATATCGGGGGAGGCGTTTGGATGTGTCCAAGGCTGGGCTGAGCTGAGCTGACAGTTGCACCTCGATGACAGGCTTTCACCAAAGAACCAGCCAAGAAGGAGCCCGGCTCCGGGCCCAACACGAGAGAGTCGACGGCAGGCGGAGACCCCAAGAGATCGACAGAGTGGAGGCTGGTAGACTGGGCTATCCGCGACGGAGTGCAGAGCACAACGCGATACCGCCCTGGCAACTCGGCACGCCGAGCAATGGGGTCCAAAGTGCAGCATCATCCCTACAACCACCACGGTCACGGTCACGGTCATGGTCACGGATTCCAGCAGCACGGTAACCCAATTTCCACAAAAGCCATGTCTGGAAGGAGAGGAGGTTGCGCAACGAGCAAGTCGAAATTGCGAGGCCGCCATTACACGCACGAGACGGCCACCATACCACCAACATCGCATGCTCACCGTATCATGCCGCATCCGCATCCGCATCCGCATCCGCATCCTCATCCTCATGCTCTTCCCCATTCCCATCTTCAAGCTAATTCCCATGCGATACGCCGCCCCCCCTTCCCGGGCATGTATCACCAGCAGTCGACCTATGCCTACGACGACTTGATTGTGCCGCGAGTCCAGAGATCGCAACAGCAGATGCCAATCAAGCAGGAGCAGAACTACAGTCCTCTGACGCCGACCCCCGAGGCGACTGCACCCAACCCATTTGGCCTGATGGTCCCGGGGCCGAGCCTGATGCCCTCGCAGGCTGTCACTCCTTCTGGCGCCAGCAACAACCACCACGGCATCGCTGGCTACTCTCTGGCCGGGACCGGCCAAGGCAACATGTACGTCGGACCTTCGTCAACGGGAGGGTTCCCTCTAGGCATGGGCGACGTCACAGGTATCTACCAGCCCACAGGCGGCCACCACCACGATGTTGGCGGCGGCGGGGGATTCAACGAGCGCCTCTTGGGGGTAAACCACAACCTAGGTTACAACTGGCAAAACCACGGAGTCTGAGATGCGCCGCCTTGCGGAGCCTAGCCCGGCAGCCACAAGGTCACATCGGGCACGCTGCTGGCGGCTGATCCGGAGGAGACGACGGACGAGGAAGAGAGACCGTACCATCTCTTTCTCTTCTCTGCGTCTGTTGTCTCTGGTGGCTTTCTCTCAGGATTGGCGACATCAAAATCAAAAAAAAAAGAAAAAAAAAGGAAGGAAAAAATTACCAAACCCCAGAACCAAAAAAAAAGTGTGTGAGGGCGCGAGAGGCGATTGTGAGAAGAGAGGACAAACCCTCTTTGAAAAAGCAAGTTGGCCTATTACTGTGGTACAAGACTGTCCCACAGCAGGGAAGGATCACGAAGGCAGACGAAACGACAGCGAACATACATCACCACCAACAGGCTGTTGGCCGCAGACCCTGGAGGTCATGACGGACCACGAGCGGGCGAGTCCAGAAGGGGACACCACCACGTGCAGACAGCAGCATCAGCATCAGCATCATCAGCATCAGCTCAGGGTCATGGGTTGATGGAACCTTGCCAGGCTAGCAGGTGCCAGCTTACTACAGTACGTACTGTCTACTACTACGCTTCTCGTGGCAGTAGGTTGGCTGAAGAAGCGAAGCATGCTTTGGCTTTGGCTTGGTGGGGCAGTAACGAGAGAGCGGCTTGTGGCGTCGACTCTTGTTGGCTCTATCGATGACCAAATATCACATTTCCAGATTCCCGGGTCGCGGAGCAATGTTACGGCGTTTTGCCTTGCTCTTGGGCGACGATTTGCTGCCACCTCTTGGCTCGCCGATGGGCGCAGAAAAAAGGGGGGGCATAGCAAGGGAAGATGATCTGGGTATCTTGTTAGGCGGACATAGGCTGTCTGTCTGTCAACCATGACCATGACCACTCTTTTTTTTTTCTTGAATCTTTTTTATTGTTGGTTCAAGGCCATACAAGTGGCGTTCACCGGAAAAGAGGTTAGTTGGCCAAGGACGGCTTGGGACGGGCATCTTTCTTTTCTTCTCTCTTCTTGTTGATCATCTTTTTTCTGTTTTCGGATTGGGAGGCCTGGATATTCATCTACAGTATCTGTCTAGACGATGCGCTCCATCTTTTTTCTTTCTTTTCGCTCCCCGGGGACGACGAGAGCCATGATTCTATCATCGGTTTGGGGCGACGACGACATTGGGATGGCGGCAGGTGGACGTCTCCCTCGAAGCGTGTTCTGTGTGTGTTCTTTTCTTCTCTCTATTTCTTCTATTCTCTTTTTAACTTGTCTTTTTGGTGTGTGTATGTGTGTTGAATTTTCTTCTTCTTTTTCTTTTTTATTTCTTTGTCTTCTCTTCTGCTGTATCCCCCCCACGCGCAACAAGACCTCCATGATAAATCTCGTCCACGTCACCGCATATTGTATCGACAGATCTGATTCCTTCTTCTTCCCTTTTGCAGCATCAAATATCGGGTACTTGTCTACATGTCGTCGTCGTCGTCATTTCTATTATCCCTACTGCAGCGACTTGCGCTCAGTGCACACGCAGCTTGGCAGAAGGTCGGTCTATAATGGAGGAGAGAGCAAAAAGGAGAGAAGCGAGAGAGCATTGGCATCTCGTACATAGCATCATCGGTAGACCTTCTTACGAGAGAAGAATTAAAATAAACCCACCCTGACGCCTCCCAAACTAGTGCTCGGCGATCATCTTGACCGTGTATTCGTAATTGTCGAGGCTATTATCTTTCTATTGTTGCTGACACTAGCCTCAAAGCTTTGACAACTGCCCATCGAGATGGATGGATTCGTCCAGACTCTGTTGCTAATTGAGCCTTGCTTTTTCTCTCTCTCGCATCATTCCTTCTCTTTTGTGCTCTGACTTTGTGAATACGAGAGAGCTTAGGACAGGCCAGGACAGGGTTCATGGGCCCATTGTTCGGTTACTCTCCAGCATAATTGGCTTCCTTTCCCTCGGGTCAGAGCCTGGAACCAACAGGAAGACATCCGGTGGCCCTCCCTCTTGCTTACCCTCATCCTCTGCTTTGCCTCTTCGCCTCGTGCCTGGTACGCCGCATGGCGCTATTCTCGTTGAGGGAGGAGGAAAAGAGAAGCTGCGCCTGTCGCCCTACGCGCACACACACACAGAGAGAGAGACCCAGGTCGAGATCGGCGCAGGGAGTAAAAAATGTCCCGGACGCTTATTTCCAAAATAGGCAAAGCCGAGAGATAGACTCGGGGGGTTTCTCGCTAGCCATGCTAGATCTCTCCTTAGTCTCTCTCCACAACAAAGAGACTTCAAGGTCAGGCAATTAGCTATTAGATTCGACAGGGAAGCTTATCAAGATGAGATGGGAGAGATACCCATGGTTCCCGAGCATCTCAGCCTCGGCCTGGCGCCGGACGGGCCGGCCGTGAACAAAGCTTTCCAAATACGACTCGTCCCTTTCCTTTGAGGGCGGCCCGTTGCCTTTGGCACTGTAGAATAGAATACCGACCGACTGTAGACAGCGGCCGTTGTCGACCCTCAAACGCCCTCCCTGGTGAACGTGTGTATTATTAGACTCTGTACACGTACATCCAAGAGGTCTCGCAACGTGGGCTGGCTGAAATGCCGCTGGGCGTTCGCTGAGACAAGAAAGTTCCGTAGGCTTCCTCGTCAAGCTTCTGTCCCACATGGCTTCGACTTCTTCAACTTTCTTTTTCTTCAGCCTCGTTGCAGTCGGCCATGCCCGGAATTCTCATCGTCTTCTCTCTCGCTCGGCTGCCGCAAACGGACGAGGAAGACAGGTCACACACTCATCCCCAGACCATTCACCATCTCATTCCCTATGGGTGATGTGGAGCCTATTCATCGACTGCATCCTGGGTTGTGTTGGTCGCGGGCTCATCTCTCAGGCGCAAGTATATGGCGTACTGTACGGCCAACGGTCCCAGGCACTCGGTCACTGCCGGCCCAATGACATAGGGTCGACGTAACCTGCGAGCATTGGATAGCATCCAAAAGCCTTGATGCGGAGAAAAGAGATGGCAGTGGCAGTGGTAGTGAGTGGCAGGGGTGCCAAAATGGCGAATCGGAGTGCAGCGTACACACCGGGTGTCGGTCATTGGATGGACGCTGTGAGCACAGCGCAGCATAGCACAACAGGTCGGCCGACTCAGTTGTCGCCTTCATAACTGGTCGCCTTTGGGGCTTTGACAGATAACTGCCCCCCCAGCGAGGGACGGCCCGGTCATGTTCGTCGCTCTTCGTGGCAGAGACTAGACGGCGACGACCTGCGCGACCGACAGACGTTGTGGACTTGCGGGCTTTCATATCGCAGCAGCTTGCAGCAGCGCTCTGGCCTTGGCGTTTCTTACTGTATGTACACAGCTCAGCTCAGCCCCGACATGGCAGGAGGCTCAAAGAGGCAAGGAAAAGCAAAACGCCCCTGCATGCGGGGGGTGTGCTGTGCTGCGACTCTGACGATATGCTGCACCGTTTACAAGGTGGGTGGGCGCTGCCACTAGACAATGTGAACAAGGCAAGGTGTTCTGCACCAACCGTGGCTGACGGCGAACCCTTGGCGCTACAGCCGACGTCCATCGATCCGTCCTTCCCTGAGGGCTCCCTGCAGATCAAGGGGATGAGAAGCCGAGGAAACGTGCAGCACGAGATGATATTGCCCGTTGCCGTGAGGGGGAGGCTGAGGTCGAGAGCTAATCGCCCCCAATCGCTACCCCAACATGCCGTCATCGAAACTGTGATGGAATCCAGGGCGAGCGTAGAAGCCTAATTGCTGTCACTGGCTGTCTGTGTGCGTGCGTGCGTGTGTGTGTGTGTGTACTGGCCGTTTGACGGTTTCCTTCCTTGCCGTCATCCGCCGCGGACCTCCTGTGTTCGTTCACTTGGCTCCATCAACGCCTGTAGAACGGCTTTGATTGCATCATGCCTTCTCAGTATCCGGAGCGGGAGCAACGTTGTGTAGCCAAACGCTGCGTTGGCTGCTGCTGGGTCCTGGATCTTGCTTCCCCTTCTCCTCCCAGGCACCAGGTTCGAGGATCAAGCATCATGCCATTGAGTTCGCATTTCTCCATCCACAGCACCGACTGAGTGTGTGTGCGCAGCGCATATGCGATCGGAAAGCGGGTCGTCGACAAAGAAAATGACCACATAGACATCACCCCTGTCCAGAGTAGAAAGGCAGAGGCAGCCCCAACGTCGCAGAGATGTAACCTTGGGGGGTAGCGATGAGCCCCCGATCTCCTGGATCTTAATTTCAACCTCGATCTTGATCCAAACGCGAGGGGGATGCAGAGTCATCCAGACCCCGTCTGGCCTATACCTCCACCAACAAGCCTGGAGTCTCGTGGCCAGGGACAGGGTGGTGATCGCCTTCTTCTGGGGTCCCCATTGGACCTGCCAGCCTCGGCAGCCCAAGCATCACCAACGCCATACATGACAGCCGCTCGAGCCTAGAGCAGCTCGACCTGCACGGCTTCCAATCTGGACGACTCGTGCCCCGCCCTCGCTGTGCCCTCACCTCGCTAGTCGTGTAGAGCTGCAAAGTGCGAACGACGTGCCGTGGATTACACCGTCTCTTGACCAGAGCCAGGACCACCTCTACAACAGCAGTGAAAACGACGATTTGCGGCAGACGAACGAGACCCGCAGGAGTTCCCAAGGTCGCATCAAACGCTTGTAGCTTGCTGTCCTGGCGTCGCCGGGGAACCTGGTCCAAAAGAGACAAGTAACGTGCAGCACTGGCCCACACCGTCATCTCAACCAGCTCCCTATCCCTGCCCTATGCCCCAATCCGGAGACTATCGTCCAGTCTTGTTGAAGGAGGGCGAGCATGGGAGGCCGGCTTCCATCATCCGGAGCCCGGTACTTGGTGCGATCCAACAGGCATCGGCAGCCACCCAATCCACTATCGAGATATATCGCGATCTAAACAGATTTGTCCGGGTTTCTGGAAATGCTGATGGAGATCAGCCAACCTGCACCATATCTCATTCGACCACACGTACGCTCTATTGGCTAAGGGGAGATGCGCCACCTTCTCAAACAGATGCTCAGAGTGGATGAGTGATCCGCAACCATGCCGCATCAAGCCGACTGCCACGATTGTATCGTTTCCGCATCCAGAACCGACTTGTCGATCCCCTTGAATCCGTTGTTGGCTGAACGTAGCACGAATGCCAAGCCCTGGTATTTTAAGCGCCGCTGCACTTGAAGCCTGTCGAAATGAGACGACCAGCTCCATATCAGGACCGTCAACCGCGTTCCCAACAACCAGCAGCATGGGGAGGCTGCCATGGTCCTGGTCCCTCAGATTCACCACCCAGGGCTGCAGTCGAGTTTGCATGGCGACGATTTGACGCCAACTGCAACCCTCGCCCTCGTGTTCTGTCCATCTTGAGTGAAACCAGCATGAGAAGAGCATCCTCTTCCCGCTCTCCCCTTTCTCGGCAGCCACCTTCATCACGAAGGCGTTTGATCCGTTGCCTGTTGCAGGGGTGTGTGCACACCTTTGATCTTTGTAATAAAGAGACCCTTGCTGCATGAGATTTTGCAATGGCACACACTGACATTCCTGTGTACCCACGTTGGTTCCCGCCTTGGGCACTCCTCGACGCGTTCCTTGGCAGCCGCGCTAGTCATCCGGCGTTAGATGAATCCGTCTTCGAGTACAGCATGCCCCAGGGTACCTGCTGTGACTTCCTTCTCTCGCCCGTTGTACCGCCATGTACAGCGACCACCCAGCAGGGGCCTTGAAGTCAAGTGCCAGTTCATCCCCCAGAGGCAGGGCATGCAAGGTGGCACCCTCTGACTGCAGCCCGGCCGTCTCCCAGGAGCGAATCAGCGTCGGGCCATGACCGAGTCGGGCAGTCCTCGAGAATGCAGTGCGTCGGGGGAGTGAGAGGAGTGTCTTCGCCAACGCTGCCATCGAGACGCCATGAAAACGCCTTGTAGCCCTAATCGTACGATGTTGCCAACTTGGGCGTCGTGGACGGGTATCTTGCGACTAACCGCAGGCCTATCGCTCGATTCCATGCTTGCTCCGTTCGAAGAGGATGCTTCGCTCTGTGATGTGTCCAACTGTAGCATGTCTACTCTCCAAGGCTGCCTGTGGTGGACAAAGAAGCCGTCGACAGCAGGGTTCCCTTGCTCTGGGGAAATCCGCCACAACTGATTCGCCTTCTCTTGCAGCATGCCAGAATGTGACAGCTCTCATTGAGGAAAGATCCCGGCTTAGGGTTGTTAGGCGCCGCTACCGATAGGCGCCATGGTAGGTACTCCGTATGATCTGGTGCATCCCGTTTTGCTCCGAATATCTTCAAGAAGGCAGTGCAACATTATCCTATGAAAGGGTGATCTGATAGAGACCGATGAGGCATCTGTGAAGACCAAGAAGTGCTTCGAGAGAGGACACATGAACAATCAACTGATAAGGGAACCCAGCCATGGATGGCGGGGAAGAGCGAGACACACTCGTGCCTGCTCCAGCACATGGGGCCCAGGTGAAGAGACGATTATGGTAATGCGTGCTTGATAGTGAATACCATCTCGTAACCCGGCTGTGGTAATTGCGGGTGTGCCTGGTGAATCGAACCTCGGTACACACGCCCACGAGTGCGACCGAGGCCATTCCACTGCCAGCGAGAACGCGGGAGGAGATATACAGATAACACGCATGAAAGTGTCAGGCTGACGTGGTGTCACAAATCTGGCCTTGCTCGGCGCGCACAGCATGAACACACGAAACTGCAGGTAATAACCTTGAGTGCAGAATGAGAACCTGTATCGTCGGATAGATGCAGCGGAGTTTCATCTTTTGCGTGTCTGACCCAGAAAAGCTGCCCGACGGAGATCTTCAGGGGACCGAGACCCGCTCCATAGCCAAAGAGGCAGAAGATAGAGACAAGACAAGAACGACAGGTGTAGATTGAAGTTGATATTTCGGGTTGGGTTGAAATGAATCTCGACCGCAACGAAGACTGAAGTTGGTTTGGGAATGGATCCAGACGTCTTGCTTCCATCGACAACTGTTGATGAAGTGAATAGATGGCCTCATTCTAGTGGCCCGGAGAACTTGGTCGCACTGGGACTGATCAACGCCGAGCCAAGCAGTCAGGGGGTTCAAGATGTGTCCCAGAGGAGTTCTCAGTCGCCTCTATGCTTTGACGCCGTATGATCCAACGATGTAGGGTTAGAGGGGACATAGATTAGTGATGTGACAATATCAAGGAGCGATGACACTAGAATTTCCGCTTCTTCTTGACTGGACCAGCCGCCGCCTTCTTCTCTAGCTCCCTCTTGAGTTCCTCCCGTCTGCGGTCAGCTCTTTCTTGTGAGGTTTCTCTTGGTTTCGGTTTTGGCGTATCCTCTTTCGTTGACCGGGCCCGGCCTCTGCCCTCATCTACAACCGATGGTGGCTCCTTCGAGTCCCCCTTCTTCTTCCCAATTACACCGAGTCTCCTAGGGGGGTTCTGGGCGGCCGGCCTAGGAATCTCACTCACTTCAGGCTCTGTGGGTGGTGATGTCTCTTTGATGGGCTGCTTAGACTTGGCTCCTCCAATGCGCCCAAGACCACTCTTTTTTGCAACAGGTTTAGGTGGAGGTGAGGGTGAAGGTGCTGGGGGTGGATCATCGTCTGGAAGCGAGGCTGTTGCACCGTCGTCTTCTGCCTCCGATGCTGTCTCGGAGTCATCGACTTTTGGGCTCGGTGCTTTCTTCGCTGGCGGAGGTAGTTTAGGACTGGGGGATCGGGGCGGAGTTGACTGCTTCTTTCGGCCGAGTGCCCCTAGCCGTCGAGTCGGCCTGGTCTCCTTCCGTGTCTCGGGAGGGACGCGGACGTCTTTGGCCGAAGCGGGAGACTCGGGATCACCCTCGGTAGATGCGTCGTCAAGGACAGGCTTACCCCTTGATGCCATGGACTTCCGCGTGGCCGCAAGATGTGGTGGTGTTGACTGAACCTGAAAATCGCCGTCGTCATCATCACCAACCTCGGGCTCTTTGGGCGGAGGTGTCGTCTCTTTTGCAGGAATTGCCTTCTCCTGCGATGGGCGTGCTGCGGAAGACGCGCCACTGAACTGATGCCACCAGTCATCTAACAGAGGCGGTTCGGCAACCTCTATTGTGGACTCAAACTGCAACCCTCCTCCCCCAAGGACATCCTCTATCAACGACTCTGTGTTGCTCGGGCCATCATCCGTGTGTGCAAGGTCGGACTTCCAGTGACGACGGTCAAATGTGGCGAGGCCTGGGACTCTGTCTGCGGCGGCAGCTCTGGAGATTCGTTTCTTTCCAGAAAGCGCGTTGAATACATGCTCGAGGCCCGTGCCAACAGCCTCCAGCTTGTCCAGAAGTTTCGCAATGACGACGTCTTTATGGCCCAGCGTCCGAATTAAAGACTCGACTTCGAGGTTCCTGGTGAGATGGGCCTGGATTAGGGGAAGCACAAGATCTGTAGCGATGGCAGATGACGGCAACTTCTTCAGGTGCATAGGCCATTTGAGCGGCTGCAGCCCAGGAAGTTCGCAGGTAATCTTTAACGTGAGACCGCCATCGCCAGCGTCAGATTCGGAAGCTGGCTGAAGGCGGAGGTGAGTCTGATCATGGCCTGGCTTTGTCGAGTCGAGCGCAGTATTGAGGCTGTCTAGGAACTTGGCCATGTTGTCGGGGGTGTCACTGGGGTCAATGGTGGTGTTCTCACTCCAGCCTCTGATGCAGATGGACTTCCTGTCAAGGCTTTCAGTCCAGACGTTGGCCATGTCAGTGATGTGAACAGTGTACGCGGATGTGGCGATATCCAGTGAAACCAAGAGGGGAGGTAACTCGGATGACGAGGGGAGCGGCAACGGCCGCCAAGACTTGGTTGGGGACATATCCGTGCCTCGGGGTGGGAAGAAGCCCCGGTCACCAAAAGAGCAGTTCGCGGAGAGTCGACGACTCGGGCAGCAACGTTGCCTTCCGGGGAGATGATGAAACACGGAGAAAGGAAAGGCGAGATGGATGAATCCGGTTCGTGTCTGAGTAGTAGGTGGTATAGCGCCGAACAGTTCCTCGGGGTGAAGGTGCAATGGGTGTGAATCGTGTCGAGGTGAGGCCTGGGGAACGAGGCACAGCAGAAGGTGGTTGATCGATCACCTGAGGCTCGACTCTTCACTGGACCAAACGGACTCGGAGAATATCCAAGTCAAGAACGAATACCGACTGGGGTAGCAGCTCCGTTTCAGACAGCTCGATTTGCGAGAACAGTGACACAGAAGAAGTTAGGTATCTGGGGAATAACAAGTGGTGCAAACCATGTGGAGCGCGGATGCGAGGTCGAGGAAGGTGCCCGTGGGGGTGTTGATAACAGCAGCTCAACCGAGCTGGAGCGGATTCTCGCCAAGGGCAAATCAATCACTGTATGGAGACGCCGGTAAATGAACTGAGCTTGTGGAAGGCTTCACGGCATATATCGAGGCAAGGAATCGGATTATTCTCGAAACGAGAGAGAACAACTTGAGGACGTGAGATGACGCCCAAGGTTGACGCGTGACGCGTGAGCTACTTGGTAGGAGGCCTGGTAGGGTCTAGCCAATCACAGAGCTTGGAGCTTGTCAAGGTGAAGGAACAACAGGCATCCAATACCTACTGTGACAGAAGCAAATAATACACCTTGAAGAAACGCATGAAATGTGACAATTCAATCCAGGTTGATAGCCTGAATGGAGACAATTTCCTATCGGCTAGAACACGGACGGGAGGTCGTGTCTGTAATTACCAAATTTCTGACCTAACCCTCGAGTCTTCAGCCACTAAAAACGCCCCGGGACGGGCTGCGATCTCGACGCCCACTGGCCCCGGGGAGATCTCAGATCTCTGGCGCAAGCTTGATCGCCAGGAACTCATGACGTACTCGACATCGGAGCTCTTATTACAAGCCAGCGCAAGCCATGTCATCACCATGGCAGCCGAAAAAGAAATAGAGATACGTGCAGATGGATTTCGTTTCTGTTTCCTGCATCAAACCAAGGTCAGTTTGATTCCAAGCAACCTAACATTCACATGCTCCTGCTCAGGGCGTGTGGACGGGTCATTTCATCCAGACTCTCACCATCCTCTTTCCACTCGACCTTTCTTCCATCACCAATAAGTCCTTTCATTTCCCTGAAATTCACAACAATGCCTCCGAAGCAATCTAAACGCAAAGCTTCGGCGACTCAGAACGGAACGTCTGCAAAAAAGGCAAAGACCGCCAACGCCAACACCAACGGCTCCAGCTCCGATGGCCTGCGCCAACCTCATTACAAGGCTCAGGAGGCCGAAGAGAACGACATTGTGATTCGAAAGTTTTATCCCCCCGAGATGAGCAATGCGCGCGCCCGCGCCTACAACAACGATGAGATTCCGCGACCGATCGAGACACTTATCGGCGCCCTCGAGGATACGGCGAATGAGCGACACCGGGTCGATGTCAAGAATGCCGTCGTACATTGGTTCAAGATGGACTTGCGCATTTCAGACAACAAGGCGCTGGCGCTCGCAAGTGACAAGGCAAAACAGGCTGGAGTCCCTCTGATTGCCATGTTCATTGTCAGCCCCCAGGATTACGAGGCGCATTTGAGGGCACCTGTCCGAGTCGATTTCATGTTGCGGACGCTTGCCATACTCAAAGAAGATTTGGCCAAACTAGACATTCCTCTCTACGTTGAGACAGTCGAAAAACGGAGAAATGTCCCGGACCGTATCCTCGAGCTTATGGACGAATGGGGTGCAAGTCATATCTATGCCAACATGGAGTATGAGGTCGATGAGCTCCGACGCGAAGCTGCCATGGTCCGGGACTTTGCGGAAAACGCCAAGGCTTTCGAAGTTGTCCACGACACCTGCGTAGTTCCTCCAGGGCAGTTACAGAATGGCTCTGGGAAACAGTACGCAGTCTACACCCCGTGGTATCGCACATGGGTTGCCCACGTTCACGAGAATCCTGATCTCCTTGAACTATATGATCCGCCAGAGAAGAACCCTGCCAGTGCACGCAAGAACTTCAAGAAGCTCTTTGATGCTCAGATCCCAGATGCGCCCAATAACAAGCAGCTGGACAGCGAGGAAAAGAAGCGACTGCGCTCGCTTTGGCCATGTGGAGAGCATGAGGCGAAGAAGCGTCTGGACAAGTTTTGTGAGGAGATGATTGGAAACTACCACAAGAAACGAAACATCCCCTCGGATTCGGGAACATCATGTCTGTCGGTTCACTTGGCTTCTGGAACAATCAGTGCCAGGACATGTGTGCGGACTGCTCGCGACAGGAACAAGACTAAGAAGCTCAACGGCGGCAGTGAAGGCATTCAAACTTGGATCAGCGAAGTTGCTTGGCGAGACTTTTACAAGCATGTCCTTGTAAACTGGCCATATGTTTGGTAAGTCATGGTTTCTTTCGAGGCAACTACCCGTCTAATCATGGATTAGCATGAACAAACCTTTCAAGCCCGAGTACTCCAACATTTCTTGGTCCTACGATGAAGAAAACTTTGCTGCCTGGTGCGAAGGTCGAACAGGCTTCCCCATTGTCGACGCAGCCATGCGGCAGATGAAACATCTGGGCTACATGCACAACCGGTGCCGCATGATCGTGGCCTGTTTCCTTGCCAAGGATCTCTTGATCGATTGGAGAAAAGGAGAGCGGTTCTTTATGGAAAACTTGATCGACGGCGATTTTGCGAGCAACAACGGCGGCTGGGTACGTTAAATCCAAGGTGACTCTGGAACGAGGTGCTGACCACGTCCTTCAAAATAGGGATTCTCGGCGAGCGTTGGCGTTGACCCTCAGCCATACTTTAGGATCTTCAACCCTCTGCTCCAGAGTGAAAAGTTTGACCCCGACGGTGACTACATCCGTAAATGGGTACCGGAGCTCAAGGATTGCAACAAGAAGGAGATTCACGACCCCTACAACCGCGGTGCTGGTCCCAAGGCGAAGAAGAATGGATACCCAAAGGCCATTGTTGAGCACAAGGGCTGTCGAGAGCGGGCGTTGGAGGCATATAAGGAGGGAATTCACGTTGGCGACATGTAAGCTGGGCACGACTTGGATCAGTAGGATTGTTTGGTGGGTGTCCTTCTATGTAATAAACTCAACCTTATTATGCTATGCTCCTAAAGGATCACCTTTGGCACGTTGACTCGCTCGGGAATGCATGTTCACCATTGTCTCCAAGCCATACAGAACCCTCTTGCATGGCGGGGGTTAGAAGTGCACAGAGATCTTCAAAGTCTTTCAAGGACTACTTAGTACTGGCCCTTCAGGCTGTTGGAGTAGACGTTCGGATTGATCGAATGGGTGAATATAGGTACCAAGTCTGGAGACCGCGTGGAACTTGAGCCAAGTCGGGAAGTAGGCAATGAAAAGGCTCATCGACAAGTCAGGGACTGGAAAGGGTTCTTTGGTCCTGTTGTCGAGGGGCCGAGCGGCCTCCGCTCGAAGACCGTTGCTGCTCTTGATCCAAAAGTACAAAAGGGTCGCATAAATGATTTGTCCCTTCGAGATGATGGTGGTCGGGTTGGCAATCTGGAACTCGTGTGCCGCTTGCTGAATGGAATCATCAAGGCCGGAAAAGTGAAGAATGGGACTTCCAACTCGTTGAGGGGACCACTGAAAGCAGGCAGCTGCGTCTCCCAGGGCACAACTTGACTGGAACGAGTTTGGTGTATGTCGTGGTCCCTGAATGTGGCGATCGGGTCCAAGGGGTGGCCGCCCTACTCGTTGAAGTCAAGCTTATGTTGTCCAAGTCTAACGATAGTGTCTTGGCCAACCATCAATCCCACCGCATTGTTGATGGCGGTCTCCTTGAAGCGTAACCACTAGGCCATAATTTAAAGTCTCTAAGACGTATCACCGAGAATATTGTGCAGAAAGGAACACATTTGAATCACTACTCAGCGCCATTGATGAAGGTTTAAAGGAACCTATCAACTCCCCGCCCCCTTAGATGCCAAAGAGAATAAATAGATCTGTAAGCAGTGATGCTTCCGCCGCGATCCCGCTGGCAATCCGCCGGTATTGGTTACGCTGCACATTGCGATGGGTGAGCAATCGTAATTCCAGCAGCGGCCCGCCGACGGGTGCTCTGCTTCCTCCTGGCCATTTATCCAAGCAATACTGAAGGTCACGGGTCTTCTAGCTTAGATAATCCGTTTACCTATAGATATAATGATCTCTTCTCTCATTCTTCTCGTCGCCTTGGGAAATGTGTAGTATACCTATCGTTTGCAGGCGGCTACGCATAATCTTAGGTACCGCTCTCCTGGTTTAACGGGAAGTTTGAAAGAAGGACCAAGTTGATCTCTCTCTACTGGCAATCTATCACCAGTGAATCACAGCCAGTCATCTCCTCACAGGTATATAATCTCCTCTTCCCCCTCGAACTCGCATTCTTTCTTTCTTCCCTTCTCATCCTCACATCCTCCTCCTCTTCCTCACATCCTCCTCCTCTTCCTCTCTCCTTTCCCAGTTGAGCCTCATCTCAACCTTGAGGCTCCTTTCCTTCTTCCCATCTCCCAACATATCGGCTCAACTCAACTCAGCTCAACTAGTATGCTCCCATCTAGCCCGATACTCTTTCTGCCCTCTAACTGACTGACCGAGCCTCTCGATTTCTATAGCCAGCCAGTTCAATTTGTCAGGGCATTTGTCACTTCAACTCCCGCCGCCCCGTATCATAGGGTTACAACTCCTCCCTTGAAACAACTTTACAACCCGCAAAACGCTCTTGGATTCCTGCAAGTCGCCTCCGATATGTCTCTCCTCTTTGTCGACTCTGACGCATCTCTTTTCGATGCCGATTCCGACATCTATCTCCCCGATGTCGACTCCAATAGGTCTCTTTTCGATGTCGACTCCCATAGGCCTCTCCTTGGTGTCGACTCCTTTAGGCCTCTTTTCGATATCGAAGACGACGACTCTGGCCTTACTATGGATACTTCCGACAATAAGGGGCCTGATAGTGAAGGGTCTAATTCTATCGTGTGCGGCGACCTATCCAACGACGATGATGATAATGATGGCTCTAACGATGACAACAATGGCTCCGACGACGGCGACGACGGCTCTAGCGATCACAACGACGGCCCCGACCTTGCTGTGGATGCTTCCGGCAGTGGGGGGCTAGGTGGTGGAGGATCTAACACTGTCATATGCGGCGACCTATCCGACGATGACGACGGCTCTTGGACCCGTGAAGATGCAATCAACAGCCTCAATGTCGAATTCTGGATGCACCACCCCGACCGCGGGCCTGGAGGATGTCCCTACAACTACGGCCATATTTCTGTCGGACCTGACCACCCCCGGTATATCTTGTACGTGCGGGTTCTACGCCTCATCAACCAATACTTCGACGAAATTGACAGCGAGGGAAAGTCAAACATGGTTGTCAAAATAAAGAGTCAAGTCGAGCAAGCACGAGACGCTTTCCGTGCGGGTGGGTATGATGGAAACGGAAAGCACTGGGTCGAATTCCTCCCTGATCAGGCTGAATTGATGCTCACTCGCTTCGTTGTTCCCTACGACGCCATAGATGGGGCCATCGCAGCCATGCTTGGAGACATGGGCTGCATACGGATGCTGTACATTAACAGCTAGGAAGCCAGGAACCACTCAGTCACGGTCGACATCTTCAGTAACAGGAGGGGTCAAACATGGTATGGAGGGATACAGGTTTTTGATTGAGGAACCAATAAGCATGGAGTTCTAGGAGTTCCCAGTGGAAATTGACTTGGGATTTGCTGTCATGCACGGATGATGGTCCCTGGCGCCACATCCTGCCTTTGTTATGTGAGCTGAATGTCCTTGTCCTCGTGTCAAAACCCACCGCCTCCGCCATGAGTGCGGCGAGTTACCATACTGCCTTAACAGGGAGCTTGTAGTCAGTTTGTGCTGTCGCGCCGTTGTTACCGCCAGCCCAGGGCCCCTCATCTGTATCGTCGTTGGCGGCTTTGATCTACACGCTCTAAGAGAGACCCCTGGCGATGAAAACCAGGAGGCGGTGCGAGTGGTTTTCTGCAGCCAGGTGGTTTTCTGTAACCAGGTGGAGGAGCTCGATGTCACCGACGGGTGAGGGCGTTGCGGTATTATGGTGGAATACGTCTGCGAATAGGGGCACAAGGGGTATCGTTCGAGTTGGTGGTGATGAGAGCGGCAGTTGCAGCGTCAGTTTCTATCAAGAAGTGGTGTAATGCGCCCGTTTGTCTCAAATAGACTTGTTGAACATCACGCAGTTAGCGGAAATCTCATGAGGTGATACTGCAGCAGTAATGATGAAGTTACCACCACTTTGTTGGTGATACTGTCGTACTGGAACAACCTCAGCAGGAAGGTGAATGTTTATAATCTATCACTTTTCATCGTCACGTACTATCAGCATCGTGGCTGGTTTTGACCTACATATGAATGTGCTCAACATCCGCTTCCCATCCCCCTAATCCCTTTGAGCTCATTCGACTCTTCAAGTACTTGCAATCCCGCCGATACCGCAAGGGAACCCAACCAACTCCTCAAAACTGTTCACAATGTTTCCCTCTCTAATGCCAATGAGGTTTGCGGCTACTGCCCCTTCTCAGAGAGTGCCCACGCCGACACAAGTACTTGGCGAACAACACAAAGAGCCCGGCTTTTACAGGAGAGCTTGTGACGGGGCTCCAAAGGTAAGCAAAATATCCAAGTTCCACCATATTTCTAATATAGATTACAGGTTTCAACTCTCAGGATATAGCCGTACTTAGCCTTGGCGTCCGCAAACTATGCCGTCGGAACCACCGATTGCAGGCGGTCAAGAATAATCTGTTTTTGCACCTGCGACCATAGTTAAGCTACTATTTGCAACCGATATATTCGACATCTAATCCAAAAGCACTTTGGTCCTCAGTTTGTCTATGGGAGGTCAAATAGGGTGCGCCGTTCTCATACAAGATTAGCACGGTTCTTTGTGGGGGGCTATCCACGGAACTCCGTGGCACCTAGCACACCTGTCGAATCTTACTCTCCAAGTGATCGCACTTCTATAGGAAAATGTTGCCCCTATTATCTCCACCGTGATTAGCTTTAGCCTTCCCACATGTATCCCATATATGCTCGTAACCCTACCGGTTGGCCAGGACAAAAAGTCGAGGCGATTCAAGGTTATCATCAGTGACGATATCTTCACCTCTTAATATTCATTTCCAAGAGCAAGTGGACAGGGCAGCTAGTCTCATCACCGGCGCTCCTCAAGACCTTTTACACTATCCGCTAACTGTTGACGGGTGAGGTATTGGGTGGGCCACTTCTTCCTTTGAAGTAGACTCTCAGCGAAATGCATCGCCACATGTGCCTGGGCTCAATCCGGACCATCAGATTGCCTTGAATACCTTCAACAATGCAAGGGAACATCGAGAAGGCCTGCTATAGGCTGTGTGGATTTCCTAGGTATTGGCAAACATACCTACACGTCGAGTCCGCCTACACTCTCCCTAAAACTTCCTTCACCGCCGTGGTCAGCGTCACAGCAGGGATAAAGTTTCCCGAAAATGTAGTAGGAATACCTCACAGACTAACTGTCGTCGTTGTAGAAACGCCTGCCATGTTGGGATCAAACTTGGCACGCCAATAGGTAGTGTGCATGCTTGTTGGACGACACATCTTCACGACAAATACGGCCTCCTTTGCAAGAGATATGGCTGCAACGACCTTGGGGCGTTGTCCAAGAACGACTCAGAGCTGACCGTTGACCAATCATTGGGGCACGACAAATAAGGAGTGGTGAGGCTATACGAGATCTGTATCTCTAGAATGCACTTGTCACTGGCTCGAGATCCTCGACGGGAACCATAAGAGAGCATCCTGGCAGAAAGGTGGAACACCCACCGTACGTTTATCATCGGCGGGCTATGAGCCGGCTGTCAATTAGTCGCATATTTGACTGCTTGATCAATGGTGCCTTCTTGCTGGCCAAGGGGAAAAGAAAGAGGACAATGGTATTACCTTGTCCACCACGAAGGACGGCAAATAAATTATGAGAAGATTAACAATATAATCTATAAAATCGATCAGAAGCGTTTATGGTATTACTCTATTTTATGTAAATATATTTATAATCCTTAAGCGGAGTTTGATCATCTTTGCTGTTCTGCTGTCTCATTCCTTTCTTCACCCGCTTCATCAAGTGAACCAAGGTGTCAGAGCACTTAGTACCTCGAGTATCATAACTGCCAGTGCTATGTAATATACTAATAAGGCAAGCAGGTGTCTATTAAAGTAGGTCGATTGCAAGATACATACGATCAAAAGTTCCAGTACACGCAGCGAAAACGGCTGTCTTTGAGATCTATCATGGAACAGAGCATTAAGCATTGGGTCGTGCAAGCGTGGCGATTATAGAAGCCTAAGCCTAGGCAGGTCGACATCGATCACAAGAATGGACAAAGGGCGAAGATTATCACAAGAAAGTCAATAACGCATGTTAGACCCGTATCTGTACCATAGCAAACGACTTGAACGCCACGGCTTTTTCAGAGCCTGTTCAATCTGCGGCACGGAGACTATCGAGGTAGCCCCAGAATCCCCGGAGTGAGGTGACCGGTGAGGTCTGTCCGAGGAGACTTTGCCAGCCGGGGGGTTGGGTGTACGATCACCACTTTGTCACATCGTCGAGCATGGGAGCCGGGATATCGTAGTGTTGTCTCAAAATCGAGCCGAACGCCTCGAATTGGATTTGCTAGATGCAGCCAACCCTAGTTTCTTTCACCCATGCCTTCTTTGCCCGAACCATAACCCTGAGGCCAATTCATGTCAGAATCCCGTTCCGAGGAAGCCCAGGACCAGATTGCCAAATACCTTTTCCGAGTTTTCTTGCTTTATCGCTGAGCGCTCCAGACGTTCTTGAGGAGGCCGTCTCGCTGGGCCAATCGGTTGAGGGCGTCGTCGCTCTCGCCCATCGCTCGGACGAAACCGCAGAGGGCGTAGACGTGGTTCTCGCCCTGGACGGCACGGCCGTTCTCGTCGACCTTGGAAATAGAGATCTGGACGGAGCCGTGGTCCTTGGCCTTGATGATGCGGTTGGTGGCGCTGCACTTGCGGGGGACGTAACTGGTGATGCGACATCAGTATGGGATTGTTCGCCGATGCGGCCGTCCGCGGACGGCGTCTTGAGTTGGGCTCTTACAGGTCCACGATCTCGCCACGGTCGTTCTCCATTTTTGCGGTTTGAGGAGGGGGTTGTTCGGGGTGGTTTGGGTGGTTGTTTCGGCGTGGGATGAGGTCGTCGCAAACACTTAGTGAAAAAAGCTCCCGTCAATTTTTGGCGTGGTTGCCAAATTTCCCCTCGTCTCGTGGGGCATGAGCCCTTGCTGTGGGTCATGTGATGCAGCACGTGATAGCGCGGCAGACTCGCGAGGCTGCCCCCTGCCCCTCCAGTCTGCCTTGATGGCGAACCACTCGAGTACAAGGCAGACAAGGTGGCATTTTGAGGCAGTGGTTCCGCCATTCCCGCCTTCTCGCCTGACCTGAACTTGGGCACCATTCTGCTGCGAACAAAGGGCCTGAGATGCGCTTTGCGCACTCAGATTGCTGCCCTGGCCGTCATGGCATCTCCTGACGCCTTTCAATCATCACCACTTCGAGAAGCACGACGCGAACGAGTCCAAATCGAATCCTCGTCCCCCGCCCTCCCGCCACTCCGAGATCTCCTCTCGCAGAAGCCAAGCCGTCCTCCTATCCGAAGTGGCGGCAAAGCCGTACCCATCCCAGACCATGCTACATCAAGTTTTATCTCGGCCCGTCATCTTTTGCTATCGACAGAAGGAACTCGAGAAGCAGTTTCGGAGTCCTTGGCCGCGGCGAATCGAGCGTCTACAGAACCCAGTGGAGCAGGCTTCATTGCAACCGACACCCTCCCTTCTGAGCCAACACGGGATGACGATATTGTAATTGTGCAAATCTCTGGAAAGTCGTCCAGGAAGCCGCGAAAGCCAGGAGCTCCCAAGACAACTACCCAAAAGAAAGAGGTGCCAACACAAATTTCCGATGGTGGGAAGGGCAAAAAAGCCTCAAAGGCCAACAAGAAAGACGATGAAGACGTGACGGCAAAGCCCAAGGCAACGAAGCCAAGGAAGAAACAGACGGGTACTATGAGTAACCACTTTCCACCAGTTGTTGAGCCCGATCTGCCTGCAAAATCAAAAAAGAATGACGCCCATGAGCCTCTTCATCTTGAACAAGCACCCGCCCGAAGGCTGGATTGGACACCACCAGCTCAAAAAACCGTCATAAGCATCGATTCGGATTCATCTGCATTCAAACAACTTGCCTCCTCGGAAACTGGCCAACCAATACCAGCCTTCAAGAATCTCGTTGGGGGCTATGCTTGTCTTGAAACAGCACCCCAAACGCTGACTTTTACATCAGATGAAGACTCAGGTTTCTTGAAAAAGCGGAAACTCATCGAACTTGTAAACACGAAGGAGGCCGCCAACCCATCGGCGGCCATCCCTGAAAAGTCACCCAAGAAAAAGGCACCGAAGAAGAAGGCTCGAACAATCACGGAGCTTGCTACGGCTGCATACAAAGTGCCTACCCAACCTGATCCTGATGCACCAACCGCCTCCATATTGGATTATTTTCAGGCTGCCGGCAATGCCAACACGTCAGCTACTGAGCAACCAAAGAAGGCTAAAGGCAAAGCAAACCCACGCAAGAGAGTCTCAAAGCTCTCAAAGAAGAAAGCGGCATCGCCAAAACCTATCTTGCTGTCTCCAGGTGCGGCTCTCGCCCAAGTCGCAAACCAGGATTTCGTGTTCGGCACCTCAAGCCAATTAGCCAGAGAAGAGTCGCCTACTGTCCTTAGGGACCTTCAGTCCGCCCTGATGCAGTCAAACCAAGTCGATGATATAGATTTCGCTAGGCCCATCAACAGCGACGCTATTGACCCACCGGAACAACGAACCAACCTTTGGGACGCAGCTGCTCGAGACACTGAGGGCGACCTGTTTGATGTCGAGGTGATCAATCTCACAGAAGACTCACCACATTCATTGGAAGAGATACATGATGAAAATCCATTTGGATATTTCAGAGGTGGCAATCGAGCCAGCGTTCTGGACAGTTTGGCTGAGGACCCTGTATCTGATGATCATGTTTCCTTCGCCAACTTATCCGACCTCATGCCCTCACCTACAAGAAATCACAGACGAGAGGATGGCAAAGGATCACCGTTCTTTTCCGACAGTGATCTTTCTGCTAGCATTGAACTGCAGCGGCCCGCACCTGCACAGTCACAAATCGGTCAAGAAAGCCTTGCTCCAGCGGCAAACCCTCTTGACGGAGAAGCGGATACTCCCGAACAACCGCCTCGTCCCAATTTTGAAGGTTACACAGATGTTCAGCTTGCAAAAGAAATTAGGACTTTTGGCTTCAAGCCCATCAAAAGAAGAAGTGCCATGATTGCCCTTCTCGATCAATGTTGGCAGAGTAAGACGCGTATGGGTCAGGCAGGTGTCCATACAAGCACGAAGCGAACCCCTTCGGCCTCAAAGACCACAAAGCCTGGAAGCTCTGTTTCTGCTGGAATTGATGCTAAGAGGCCTCGAGGCCGACCACGAAAAAACAGTCCCAGTGCTTCGGAACCCCAGGAACCGCCCCCTTCTGCTCAGCCACCAGAAACTCCCAAGAGACCTCGTGGTCGGCCAAGAAAGAACAGTCTAGCCTCATCATTAGGCGCATCCTCCCCTGCGAAAGCAAAAGCTGCCTCGTTACCAAAGAAGTCGTCCACGGCCGTCAAGTCCCCAAGGCGCAAGAAAGGAGCTGCCAATCTCGTAATCGAGATTCCTGACTCCAATTCAGACTTTGGAAGTGATCTCGCTTCATCGCCAGACTCCTCCATGGATGAAATGTTCTCGCCGCCTCCACTTGGCTTGTCCCTTTCAACCAGTGACGATACCGAGCTCTCCCTCACAGCGTCTCAAAATGATCAAGAAGTCGTCTTGTTTGAGTACATCGGCAAAGCTATCAGATCGGCTCCTCGCACTACTGATCCGACGCAACCTTCGTGGCATGAGAAAATCCTCCTTTACGATCCAATCATCCTCGAGGACCTTACAGCATGGCTCAACACAGGCGAGCTCAGCCGTGTGGGCTATGATGGAGAAGTCAACCCCAGCGACGTCAAGAAATGGTGCGAGTCACAGAGCATATGCTGTTTATGGCGAGTAAATCTACATGGCAAAGAACGGAAGAGGTTTTAACCAGACATTGGCGAGCGCGGCGTTTGACGGAGTCGTTTCCATCGCACCATCCTGGACTGCATCGGCGTTATTACGAGCATTGGTTTACCTTTTCGGCTTCGACGTATTTGGAGCCTTCTATACTAGCATGACAGTCGGCATGCTCAATGATACATTTTCATCTTGCACACAATTGTCTCGACCCATACTCGCAGCGACCCATCGTCGATGCGGTAAACCTCAATCACTTTTGCAGTCCTCTCCTGCAGCTTAGGTGAAACATTCACGGGCCTGTCCAAGATTGAAGTTCATTCTTTATGTTGTTGACATTAATAGGAAATGCTCGAGTAACGACCTGGTTGACAAAAAGCATCACTCCACCCATGTACATTCTGGTTCCTCAGTGCGCCTGCGCGGGTATCATGTCCCTCTCTCCGTTCCAACCAGCATGTTGATCGTTGGCCGCCGTCGGCCCCGGTTGTTCCCCTTCACTTTTTACCGCCGTTGGCAATGATGCTATTGATTTCATCAGGCGAATCAAGGTAGATCTCAAGGGGACTTTGCACGTTAGGGCCTGCAGGCGCAGAAAAGAGTGCTAAGACGCGCCTACCTAGCGGTATCGGACATGATTTGAGTGTGAGTCTTCAGTTCTTGGTCTTTGTTTGAGGGTTCAATGTCTGCGAGTTTTTTCCAGAGGAAATGGGAAGGCCCATCAAGGTCGCGGTGTACGATTGAGATGCTTCTTGATCTTGGTCGAAGGCGTGGATGCTGGCTGCTTTATACTTCGACCATGCCGACTACCCTTCCGATCGAGCGAGATATCCCTAGCGCATTGCGAAACAATATCTCTCGGGATCTATCAACGACAACTCGATCAACACCCATTCTCCAATGAGATGACACCACATTTTTCGATGCGGCTCTGCTTGACGAATCGCTGGCCGTCGCTGCTTGGAGCACACCACAACCGGAGAGTTGTGGCATTCCGTCTTGACTATCACGCTGCGATGGAACCTCTACCCCAGTTCATCGGGGACAGGGTAAATGACGCGCCAGTGACGACCCCAGGGACTCCCTCGCGCCGTCAAGCGGGCCAGTCTCAGACACACGTGTCGATGCCCTGTATAGCTGGACCATGGGAACAGGGGTCTGCCGGGGAGGAGGGCGTGTGTTGGGTTTGATGGCTAGCTTCCCGTGACCCTCACACTGGCCCGTGGTTGCAAGCCATCCTACATGGTCAGCTGAGACCTTTGATTCACGGCTGCGAGCAGATCATGACAGCTCATCAATGCTGCATCCGGAGATATTTGGTGTATGGGGTCTCGGAAAGAGCTGCTTGAGCCAGTAAGACCTTGGTACATGATACGAGTCCTATTTACCAGAGATGGTCTCGAATGTACGGCTTGGAGAGGTTGATCACCTCCAGAACATTCAGTCGTGCTGCTGCAATGCAGCCGGGTTGATGCCTCCATGTTCATCGAGACATGTGGGCGGCAGCTTGTCTTGTCACATCGAGCACCCCGCCCAATGGTCCGATCCCCATCCCAGCTGCAAGCTGCAAGAGGGCTCGACTTTCATGCATTTTCCGACCAACTGACGACATCTCTCACCCAAGCCGAGCAACAAGCCGCCCAATCACCGGGTGCCATCTCAGACAAGGCCGCACACATTGGCCTCCCGGTGAGCGAACGTGAGCCATTGTCTTGCCACGACTTGAAGATGAGGCTCTGCTTTATAAGAGCCATCCTCCCCCCAAGGCTGGTGAAAGGCCTCATGGGCCGAATACCGTATCCCCAGCCGCCGCTCGCGATACGCGCACCATACGGCCCATACTTGTCGACCCCTCACTGGCCGGGTCAAGTCGGGGTAGCTTTACGAGCTCCTCCCTGTCGCATTGAGCTATCTTGCTGAGCGCTTGATTCAAAAGCAAGATTACAGAAGCCAAGCCTGAGGGGTATCGAAGCTCGGAGCCGTGCCTTGAGCCGGTCATGATTCCCTATGTAGCCGCGTTAGCCTCAAGGGCTAAAGCGGCCTGACGGCGACCATGGGACGGGCCAATATGGCCGGCGGCGCCAGCAGAAGAGGTCAAAGTATAACGGTAGCCACTTTCTGGGTAAAGTTGACTGATCTCAACAGGCTCTTTGTTATTGGTGATGGGTGGCTCGGCTGTGATAAGAGCCTTGTGAGGGATGCCCTTTAGCCCGGAACGGGAGTGGGGCCGCGCCGGCGGGATATCGGCAGCAGATGCCGCAAATCCCGGCGGGCTCCGACATGGCTCTTGGAGATGCACATTGAGCCAGGCTTCAATTCACGGTATAGAATGGATGGCGAGGTGTGTCTTGCGGATGGGGATGAACCTCGTCCAAACCAGCTCCGATGTGCGCCGACGTTGATCAAAAGATGTGTACAAACACAAGCTGGGCGATCGTGCCTGGTATTCCCAAGGAACGGACCTCACGGCTCTGGGGAACCGTTTCACTCGGCTGCGCAAGATCTAGGCGCATATTCTCGGCCTTGCCCTGCTGCCAATTACAGTTCTGAATTGACGTTGCAACCTGCTGTGCTAGTATCTGACAGCGTAAAGTGAAAGCGTCAAGTGATTCCGGCTACTTGGTCATCGCGACTCTCGGTTCCGAAGCCATGACGTTTAGGCTGCAGGCCTCGACCATCGGAAGACGACGTCCGGGGCTGGCAGCTGCACATGGGGGAGTTGGCCTTGTGATGCATCGGAAACAGCTTCATGCACTGTGGAAATGGCGTTCGAGAAGGATTCTAGGGCACCATGCGGGAGACGCTAGATGAACAGAGAAGGTCTAACTCGTCTCAAATATTACAAGTGACTTGATATAAAATATCGTCAGATAACAATAGAGATATGATAATAAAGGAATACTTTAGATCCATCTTGCTTAATATTTGATCATGTTAATTATATTTTATGAACTTCCCTTGGGGGAGGAGAAGCTCATCCTGATGTTATCTTGTTGTCTCGTTTTCTCCTTGACCCGCGTGGTAGCCAATGTGCAATGAGCTGAGAGGCGCGTGACACCGTTATCGGCAGAGACGAGGCATCAAAACAAGCCGTTGGTTCGTGGGGAGAAGGCTTGGCTAAAGCATGAAGGGTTCTGGTTTGCCAAAGTGCAAACTATCAGCGTCACAGCCGGCTGGAGGCGAGTCCTTGACATGTGAAGGTTGGCGGCATTGAAGAACAAAGGAATCACCAGGCTGAATTCAGCGACGCCTCGGACATGAGGTCGGACTCCGTTTCTAAAGCATTAGTTTAATCATTCTTTGTTTTATTCTGTCCAAATGACTCGATTGCGCCCCTGAGTCATCGCATTCTACTACGTAGTATGTTCCAGCTCCCGGCCAACAACGAAAACTCCGACCCTCCGGTGTCCGGATGACCGGCGTGAAAGTGCACCGACGAAGGATGACAAATTACCGATCGGCTTTCGCAGGTCTCGGAAATCCGACAGAACAGACCGGACAAGAGGTTCAATAGAGCCTAGGTGTGGTCTGGTTTGATCTGGTGACTTGAGCTAACTGACGGCATGGCTGTTTATGGTTATGTGTAACCTTTGTCAGTCTCTGGAAAGGTGGGATTGGATGGATCCATCCATTCATGGATGCAATCAAGAGGCAAAAGAGGAGAGAGAGAGCGGTGGTCAAATCATGCCGCCCTCCGACGTTACTATAGGGCCAAACGTGATTGAGTGATGACGACAGAGACCAACAGGTCGACAGCTCGTGTCGATGGTGAATATGGGGTAGGGTTAGCGCTGACTCGAATCTTGAGCGGACAAAAGCAGCTCAACGTCGAAAGAATCCGATATTGATGCCCAGCTTTCCATTGTCAGGTTAGGTTCCAGGGTGCTTATGCCCCGTCTTCGGCAGCTGGCTAGCCCTACCTCAACGACTTCTCCCCGGAGTATTAGGGCGTCTTGGGCGGCCCCGGCGCTGTAAAACATCGCCTGTCTCCGTTCGCCGAGTGGTGCCAAGAGGAGCAGGCTCCAACAGATCGCCGGCAAACCCCCACTCACCAGAATCATCGCAACCTACTCTTTCCATTCCATGTTCCACCTCGACAGCAGCCTCTTCAGCCTCTTGGCTCTCGCTGGCTTCACGACAGCTCTTCGCATGCAAGACCTTGGACATCAACTTGCAGAACCGCCTTACTGCATCGCAGCTCGTTGATGGCCTCAGCCAGACCCTGTCCCGCCCATTCCCAAGCCCGCGGAGAGTCCGCCTCTGCCCGACACGACACGACACGACACGACACGATCGACCCCACGTCCATCTACCATTCAACAAGCAGATATCGCCGTCCCTTGACCGACGTGACACCACACCAACATGTCCTACATGGACGGCTTAACCCTCGGATACAGCTTCAACAACAATGTATCCGAGGGACCTCCCGACGCCGCACAGCAGTCCACAGCATCCCCGTCGTCCAACAATCCCCATCAGACCTCGCATCGCAGCAGCCAGCATCGACCGTCGTCGCAAGGAAGCGTCACCGTCTATCAGACCACGGGCCCCGACGCCCACACCAGCCCGATCCAGGCACCCGGGAGCAGCGCTCCGGCCCTGAACCCGCGATCATGCGTCACCTGCCGCCGTCGCAAAGTCCGTTGCGACAAGCAGATGCCCTGCTCCAATTGCCGCCGAGCCCAGATCCCATGCGTCTTCCCCGCCCCCGGTCGGGCACCGCGGCAGCCGCGCCCAAGAGACCCCAATGCGCCCCCAAAGAACTCGAGCCAGCGCGAGATTGAGCTGATGAAGCGCCTGAGGAAGCTCGAGGGCATCGTCGAGGAGCTGAGCGGCCAGATCGAGGTCGAGTCCGGGGGCAAGGGTCCCTCGTCGGCCAATTCGCCTGAAGCCGCGCATGTAGCGCAGGCCTCAAACCTTGACCGATCAGCAACCTTCCCTCAGAGGCATTCATCTAGCGCATCTTCTCACCCCGGCGTCCAAGGTCCATCGGGAGGGAGCCCGAGAGGTAGCGATGCCGCGAGCGATCAGAGCGAGGCGACCCGGAAGCAACTACACCAGAAGTTTGGGCGACTTGTGTTGAACGACCAGAGTGGGAGCCGAAGATATGTCAGCAACGGCTTCTGGGCAAAGCTCAACGACGAGGTTGGACTTTTACATTGTAATATGGGTTCTTGAAGATGGCTAACTCTGTCTAGCTCGACTCTATTCGAGAAGAGACGCAGAAACTTACCGACGAGGATTTCGACGACTCGGATTATGAGGAGACTCCGGATAGTTCCCCCTCATTGGTGGTCCCGGCAGATCACCACTCCTTCATCTTTGGATACCGCTCTGCGGATGTCAACCTCGAGAAATGCCGCCCTCTACCCTCTCATGTTCCGTTCCTATGGTCTGTCTATCAGGAGAACGTAGAGCCACTCATCAAGGTACTACATATTCCGTCAATGGAGCCCATATTCCGTGACGCGAGGAAGAACCACGAGCAGCTCTCTCCTGGAAACGAAGCCCTAGTGTGGGCGATATATTACGCTGCTATCACTTCTCTAGAACCCGAGGAGGCAAGTTCAACCCTATATCAGAGTATCGAAACAAAACTAACCAGATAATACAGGTTCGAGCTAACCTTGGCGTCAACAAAGAAGACGTCCTTACGCAATATCGTTTCGCTGTCGAACAAGCCCTCGCAAAAGCCAATTTCCTCAACTCGTCCGACACTTCGATCATCCAGGCCTTCGTCATATTCCTCGTCGTGGTCAGGCGCCAAGATGAAAGCCGCTTTTGCTGGTCCCTGACCGGGTTAGTGGTTCACCTTGGGCAGGGCATGGGTCTTCATCGTGACGGATCACACTTTGGACTGAGCCCCTTTGAGACGGAAATGCGGAGGCGTCTCTGGTGGGCATTGCTCGTGCTAGATCTGCGGTCAGCGGATGAACTGGGCACTGATCTCATCATTGGGGATCTATTCTACGACACGCAGATGCCCAGTAACATCAACGACGCCGACATCAGCCCGGAGACGGCAGAATTCCCCGAGCCGAGGGAGGGCCGCTCTGACTGCGCGGTATCTCTAGTCCGCTACGAAATCTGCAGTCTTTCAAGACGTCTTCTCCGAGCCGCTTCAGCATCAGCTTCGTTTTGCCCCAAGGGGGCACCACTTGCTAATCTCGGGCTCGCAGAACGAGAGCAGATGCTGATTGAGGTATACCAAAGAGTGGAGGGCCGGTTCTTTAAGCATGTGATGGATGATGCGGACCCCTTGTACTGGATGGCAGGCATGATTGCCCGCATCATCATGGCCAAGATGTGTCTTGTTATTTATCAGCCCATGTTATTCCCCGGCTCAGACGGCGAGCTTTCGGCGGAAGCCAGACAGCGTGTCTACGTGGCAGCGATCGAGATTATCGAGTACAACCACATTCTCAACACGGATTCGAGATGCAAGCAGTACAGATGGCTGTTCAAGACGTACACAAACTGGCACGCCATGGCGTACTTCCTCATCGAGAGCTGTCGCCGTCCGTGGACCCCTCTCGTAGAGCGTGGGTGGCATGCGCTCAACGGCTATGAGGGACACCCAGCCGAATACGTCCGCTCCGCCGATTATACGTCTGTCATCCTGCCCATACGGAAACTGTACTTTAGAGCTGGCAAGCACCGAGCCACAGAGATTGCCCGTCTCCGCGGCAACCCCGAAGAGGCCCGTCGCGTGGAGTTTGAAGAACGGATGAACCCAGCTCAAACATCATTTGTACTTGTACCGGCCGGCGAGGACAAGATGGAACAGGTAAGGGAGAGGTGGAGGGCCCTGGTGCGATCAGATGGAAGCAACGTACCCATATCTACACCAGCTGAGATGAGTCCTATGGCGCCTCCAGCGATGCTTCAGCCAGGGCTGTCGACATCGCAATCACGACCTCGAACTCCCGCAGCAAGCGAGGTTCCATCAAACATCAACCTCTCGGAAGCCGCTGTGGGGCTCATGAACGAACTAATGTCACAAACTACGAGTTTCCCCATGACCACATTCTATCCGTTGAACGAGATCGGATCAGCCGAGATGAGAGCAGCCGCAACAACAGGTTCAATGAGTACACCAGGCATGACAACTGCTCAACTGCCCCAGCAGCAGCAGACGCCGCTTGGGGCACTGGGTCAACCGTTTTCTCAGCAGCCACTACAGCTGCCCAAGGACGACAACCCACCCCCGTACCTCTGGCCTGACCCATATCCAGCCATCGACGACAACTTTGACAACACAGGAGGCGATGATGTCGACATGCTGGGTGACGACTTTAACTGGCAGGATTGGAGTCAGAATATCCGTGGCTTGGAGATGGAAAGCACGCAGGGGCAGAAGAGATGGTGATTTCAAAACTGCATTGTAACATTGGACGGCAAAAAAAAATGGTTGTGTTGGATTTGACTGCGCCTGTATGATACCCGGTGGAGTTTAGATGGTGCGATCTACATGGATTTAGACAAACTTCCACTCTGAATACAGCCAAATTGGTTGTTTGAATATGGAGCATATATCGCTTCTAACGTCTATAACTTCTCGCTGCTCTTCTTCTCCTCTTCCAAGACGTCCTCTCTCCTCCGGACCTGCACGTTGGTCGGTCCGCCTTTGCCAAAGTTGACGAGAACCACACGCTCCCAGTCTCCTCCCCTCTCCGAGTCCTTGAGTTCCGGCCCAGGCTTGTCCAGTCCCAAGACGATCCTCTTATCCTCTTTTCTGATGAAGAGGTTGTGAGGACTCATGACCTTGTCGCCCCACGGGATTGCCGCCGTCTTGTGCTCCTTGCCCTTTTCCGTCTCTGCGGTTGGTGTCCGCTTGAGAAAGGAGAGCAGCTTCTTCCGCTGGGCGGCAAGTTGCAGAGGTCCTTCTTCCAGGGACCCAGATCGGCTGGTGAATATGTCGGAGATGAGGGTGAGGAGATATGCCTGTGGGGGGAACAGAATGATGGAGTTGTCAGCGGCACGGGAGAGGAAGGCCTTGGCTGGGGCGAAGAGCGCAGCCGTATGCTCGACGCCGTCGTCGGGAGTTGGTATGAGCATCTCGGAGGGCATATCGCTGCGTGTCAGAGGAAGCATGTAGAGATACATCTGTGTTGTGAAGCGCTTTGCGTTTATGGTGGGAGTGATCCAGCGTGTAAAAGGGACAAGGCCATCTATCACTAACCATCAGCTCTCTCTCTCTCTTTTTTTCAGTCAACGCAAACTCTACAACACGAACCCAGGTCTGGCTCAGCGCCTACGGATTTCAACCACTCGAGAAACTTGACCTGGTTGCCGTGGATCTGCTTCCTCGCCGCGTCCCGCTCCTCGATGCTCAGGTTTATCAGCCCGCCGTCCTTCTTGGCCAGCAGGATGCCCGTCTCCTCAAACGTCTCTCTGATGGCGCCGATCCTGTACGCCAGCCCATCATGGTGCCTCTCCGGCGAATCCACGGCGGGGATCACACCGTCGTGGTAAGGGTCCAGGTTCCCGCCGGGGAAGACATGCGCCGAGGCAAAGGATGTCGAAGTGTGGACGCGGTGCAGCAGCAGCACGTCGTTGACGGGGGAGACGAGGAGGACTGAAGAGCTAGGCCGGGGCTCCGACAGCGGACGCTTGCCCGCGGAAGAAGATGATCGTTTCTGGGTCTTTGAAGCCATGATGAGAATCGAAGGAGCAAGACGCTGCGCAGGCTGAAGAACAGTAAAACTACATCTAGAGCTGCTGTGAAGAAGCAGCTGTGAGAGCGGGCGCCCAATGGCATTAAGCGAGGGAGGCATGGGTGATTGGCAGCGGGTGTTGGCTTGTGAGGGTTGAGGGGGAGCATGTGAGGACTGAAGCGAAGGCTGGGGGGGGTGACGTCGTGCCGAGGTCCGCTTCTGATGGTGGTTTATCGGCTCCGAAATGTCGGCGGAGGCGGGGGGCGATTGCGGCCGAGAATAAGCGGCGGGGACGGGGCCGGTTCGGCCGGTGGTGAGTGAGCTGCGATTGTATGAAGGTGGGTGTATAAGAGAATTGAGTATTCTTTTGGTCAATCAATGAGCTGTTTTCGTTGAGAACAATGGGGTTTTTATCAATGATCTGATCCAATCGTTGAAATTGGTGATAAAATATCTTCGTCAAGTGGGTTTTCGCAACTGATCTCTCCAGTATGCCAATGTCCATTTCCCAAGCTTCCCTTCAATTTTACAGTACATGGCATGCTTCAGAATATTTTCAAGAGAGAGCATTAAAAGCTACACATTGATTTATGAGCCAAGGGAGTAATAGAAACAAGCACCCGTCTCCAGATTGAACCGGAAATTCCAGAGCGATGTCTTGTTTTAGGGTAGGGGCATCCAACTTCTAACGGGCCTACTTTTTGGACGCCCATGAGAGATCAATATACCAATCTCCTTGGTTGCGTGGGGACTGCCATTAGCCTATTATACAGGGGTGTATACCAAGTATGATTAAGTCTATCATGCTGCTCAATGAGAAATAGAATAAGACTTTGACCCGATGGCATATAATTTGTCATTCTTGGAAGGTGCCCATCTGTGACAAAAAGTTGCCACTCCGCCACAACAGCGCAGCATCCGTGCAAGTAAAGTATCGCCAAAAAATTGCAAAAAACGGCAAAAAAGAAAGCACCTCTCAATCATGATTGTAGTGTTATAGGAAAAGCCCGATGCGGGGGTCGAACCCGCAACCTTGAGATGTGTGTACTCATAAGAGTCTCACGCTCTACCGATTGAGCTAACCGGGCGTGCTTCGCCCGGGCATCTGGCCCGTTTGACGTTGAGGTCAGCGTCAGAGAAATCGAATTATGAGGGGGAGGATGTGTGGAATCAGGGCTTGGAGAGACGGGTTCTGGTTGGGTGTGTGTGTGCGCATGGTGGACTGGTGGCTCGATGGAGGCTGCAATCTGGGTGGAGTCGAGGTGTGAGTAGTGCCGTGCTTGGGTGTTTGGCTGTGGTGCAAGGATGAGCAAAGAGCTGTGAGAAAGAGTGAAATGGGGAGCATGAGAGATGAAATGAGAGAAACATTTCATATAAACCAAACCCCTCTTTAACAAACCAAATTCGCCATCGTCATGGCTGATAGCGTTGAGCAACTCTCTTCAAGGACATACCGTGGTTCTTCAATGTGGACCCTGATTGGCCACCTTGAGCCATCTCTCAAGACCACCTCCCGGTCACGTGCACAAGACCCATTCGCTTCCCATAGGGTTTCTCACCCCACACATCTATCTCATTGTTTGGGAAAATTTCGCCTGAAAAAGCTCTTGTTCACGACGGCATCTCGAGACCCAGCACGACTCTTTACGAAGTAACGCCACACTAATCCCCCCCCTTCAGACACAATGGCCAAGCTCTCGTAAGTGCTCTTTCTTGATGGGATCGTCGTCGACAGTTTTCTCTGCCCAATTTTTCTGCCACCGGACTTGAGAGGAGCGCGCGTAAGGAAGGAGCTGGATAAATTTCATGGTGGGGTGGGAGGGAATCGCCGCGCACACGAAAACGACCAAATATTCGAGCGCAGCACGGCATTGTCGACTCGACCGTCTGACAACGACGGCATCGTTCACGAGCAATACCTGCGGTCTACAAAATTCCAGCTCGACCATCCGACGACAATGATCATCTCCAACTCGAGGGCGCCGTGGCAGAAATTTGGCAGAGAAACCGATGCGAGACCACATCATGAACTCCAAGACACCGAACTGACGATGCTCTCTACAGGCGTGGTGCCCCTGGTGGCAAGCTCAAGATGACCCTGGGTCTCCCTGTGTACGTCCGCCCACGAAGCAGCTACTCGACTGCCGGATCGCTAACCAGCCCAACAGCGGTGCCGTCATGAACTGCGCCGACAACTCGGGTGCCCGAAACCTCTACATCATCGCCGTCAAGGGTATCGGCGCCCGCCTGAACCGATTGCCCGCCGGTGGTGTCGGTGACATGGTCATGGCCACCGTCAAGAAGGGAAAGCCCGAGCTCCGAAAGAAGGTCCACCCCGCCGTCATCGTCCGACAGTCCAAGCCCTGGAAGCGATTCGACGGTGTCTTCCTGTACTTTGAGGACAACGCTGGTGTGGTATGTTTTGGTCGATCCATTATAAATATTGGCATGTGGGTTGGGTTAACAAAAGACTTGCAGATCGTCAACCCCAAGGGTGAGATGAAGGGCTCTGCCATCACCGGCCCCGTCGGTAAGGAGGCTGCTGAGCTGTGGCCCGTAAGTTATAATCTTACTCTCTTGTGACTGCACATGCTAACTCCCATCTCAGCGTATTGCCAGCAACTCTGGTGTTGTCATGTAAGGGTGCTTGCTTGGGGGTCAAGGAAAGACAAAAGGCGTGGTTCTGTCCTGAAATGCGATCAAGCTAGAGCGCGAATTAGAAAGTTCGCCCCCCCTTTTCCCTTTGTCTCCCCCCGAGAAAAGTATCGCCGGGGAGAAAGGGGCTGGGGGAGAGACACACGGAGGAAGAAGGTCAAGGTCGCTGGATTGGCAGGCTCTTGCATTTCGGTTGCGGCGTGTAAGGAATGATTCACATTACCAGGCATCACATCAGGGACAAAACAAAAGTCACTTCAAAAACTGGTTTTCCTGGCGGGGGTGTTTTCTTTTTTTCGCTTTTGGGTTTTGCAATGTCTTTTGAACGAGACCCGATGGCTGTGATTGTGTGATTATAAAGATGTTTGCCCACTTTATCCACGGTGAAAGAATCAGGCATCATGACAGTTGATGCTATTCTTTACAAGGTAGAATATTGTATATGAGCCCATTGGATGATTCTGCATGTTCAATTGCAGGGGAGAGGGTTAATTGTAAGAGGAAACCGTTGTATCTAACTTGAAGAGAATGGTTTGGCATACTGCTGGGCCACTCCATGGTAAATCCTTCAGTGTCTCTTCATTCATCCGGTCCCTTCGGCAAGAATCGATGAGGATTTTTATTTCTTTATTCAATTCTTATGATGAGATGTGAGGATGAATGGATAGAAGAGGTAGTTCAATTGCTGTGTTAATATCTTCCTACCCATTGTCCGTCCACACTACCCTATGGCATCAGGGTGAAATCAAGGGGCATCATCCCCATCCCACAACGAGAAAAACACGTGGGGCTGGTTACCGTACCATCTACTAGGTTGCCAACTGTCATTTCTGTCTGGTGTAATGCTGTCTCTGGGCCCCGGAGAGTCGTCAACTTTGTTCCAGTACCTAGTTTGATCTCATTCACGCCATTAATGCCCCACCTCGGGGAAATCTTTCACACATCACACACAGCATGAGGATTGGATAAATCAGCAAGATTCCTTAGGAGCTCTCTGACTCGGATTTACCTTTCCTTTATGGAAACAATTTAAAGAGATATCGACGAGAATCACTAAAAAATTATAATGACGATCAGTCGGTACCAGCTCATTCACTTCCTTGGTTGCATATCACGGACTACATCCAAGGTTCAATCAACGGCAGCCAGTTCACCAAGTAAAAGCACTAGAGTTTGTCCAAGAAGTCGACGTTGAATTGTTTTTCGTATCGCGCTTGCTATCACATTTATAACATCCACCCTCCATTTCTCATGTTCGGCCCTCCTCTCTCTCTCTCTCTCCCCCCCCTTTGTGTTGTTGCCGAATCATTATGCAAAGCCAATACCATGCAGCAGCTGAGAGAACAGATAGACTGGAAATAAGAAAAAAAGAGCAAATGAATACGGTAAAGGAAAACGAAAAAGAGACAGCTATGAGTCTAGTGTACAGGAACTAGAAGCGATGGGGGGAAAAAATGCGAAATGAGAGCATCCAGAAAAAAACCCCCCTCCGAGTCCTTTCATAATATACAGGGCGGCTGTATGTACCTGGGGAAGGGACCTTGATGCAAAGTCCGGTGATGCTTTGTGAACATGTTACATCGAGCGATTGGATGAATGATCCTCGGGTGCTCGAGGGATGAATTTTTTTTGTGGCTTTTTGTTTTTGTTTTGCTTGCTTTTCTTTTGATGCATGATGCTGCGTTTAAGGTCTCATGTCAAGGACATGCCCAGAGACTCGGGCGCTTCATCAGCTTGTGCCTCCTCACATCTACTGGTAAGGGTATCCCATGCCGGGCATGCTGTGACCATGGCTGTGACTGTGACTGTGACTGTGACTGTGGCTGTGGCTGTGGGCGTGACCATGCATAAAGGGCGAGTTCCCAGCCTGATGGGGCGGAGGGGGAGGTGGAGGGGGAGCATGCTGAGGGTGCGGCTGGTGAAGCTGCGGCTGCTGCTGGAGATGAAGCGGGTGCTGGGGATGTCCATGCGGATGCTGGTGCTGGTGTTGATGAGGGTGCATCTGTGGCTGCGGCTGCTGCATCATCTGCTGCTGTGCTTGCTGCTGCTGTTCCTGCATGTGCTGCTGCTCCTGCATGTGCTGCTGCTCCTGCATGTGCTGTTGTTGTTGCATCTGCAACTTGATGGCAGCCTCTCGCTTGGCCGCGGCCTTGCCCTTGGGCTTGGGGGCCACGACTCCCAGTCTCTGCTCGGCAGCAGCTTGAGCGGCCTTCTTGGCGGCGAGGGTAGCCTTGCGCTTCTCCACGGCACCGGCCATGTTGCCATTGGCCCAACGGTCTGTCATGTGTTAGTTTGGGACGAGCATACATAATCCACCCAAGCAACTTACTCTTCATAGATGCCGACATCTTCTCCGACTTGGTCATCGACTTGTAGTCCTTCTGAGGTTCCTCGCCCTCCTCGGCAGGCGTGGTAGCAGGTGCGGGCGCTCCATTCTTGGTGTCCAGGCCAGACCGAACAACCTTGATCTTCTGAACCTTGCGGCTGTTTGGGGTCTGCGCCGACTCGGCTGGAGGCAGAAGTGTAGGGGCGGTAGAAGGAGCTTCGCTGGTGAGAGCGGCGGCACTCGCTCGCTTGCCTCGCTTCTTGGGAGGTGCCTGGGAAGACTCCTCAGTCTCATCGGGGTCGTCGCGGAAACGCTTCTGTCGCTTAGGCCGGAACGAGTAGGACGATTCGGCAGTGTGTGAGGACTCCTCCGATGAGGCAGTGGTCGGACGGGACTCGCCATTGTCGGTGATGGCTGAAGCGGGCTCACTGAAGTGCTTGCTGCCTCCCTTGGGAATCTTGAGGGTGAGGAGATGTCGGCGCACGGGTGGCTTCTCCTCCTGGGGCTCCTCATCAACAAACTCGTTGGGGTCTGCTTCCTCGTACTTGACAGTAGGCTTGCCGCGACCGCGACGAGTAGGCTTGGCAGGCGACTGCTGCGGCGTAGTCTCCTCCGCGTCAGGTGTAGGCGCGAGGCCTTCGACAATGTTTGGCACGGCAGCCTTGCCACGGGGGCCACGCTTGCGCCTCGTCTTGGGAGCGGCTTCAGCATCAGAGGGCACCTCGTTGGTGAAGCTGACAGAGAGGTTGGTCTGCGTCTCCTCATCGCCATTGGCGTTCTTGCGACGGCGACCACCGCGGGTTGGCACAGGCGTGGAGCTTCGGCTGATATCCTGTGTGGCGGGGTCAAAGAGTTGAACTGGCTTGCGCTGTCGCTTGCCAGTGACTTCTTCAGTCTCGGTGGCCTTGGCAGTCTGTCGAGGCTGGTTTCGAAGAGATCGACCGCGGGTCATTATTCCGACTTGCTGAGTCTCGGGGTTCTGCTTGCCAATCTTGGAAGGGTGAGGGTCGTACTCGAAACCGTAAGAAGAAGCCATGATGCGATCCTGGCCCTGGAGATAGCGAGTCTCGTTCATGCTCTCCTTTTCACGGCCCTTGTAGCCCTTGACGGCAAAGTCGGGCTCTTCATAGTTGACTCCGTGTTGATGAAGGTTGCGAGTGCGAGCTTCGTATTTGGCATCAGCAGCTCGTCGGCGAAGTGAGTTTTCATAGTCGTCGACGACCTTGCCCAGGCTTGTCCACTCCTGTTGCCATTGAACCATGGAGACGTTGATAGCGGTGAGAACCTCAAACAGTTCCTCGGTCGTCATGTTTTCGTGATCTTCAATTGCACTGAGATACTCGGCAGGGTCTCTGAGCTTGCGATACTTGTAGTAGTGACGCTCGTTTGGTTCTTGAGAATCGCCGACGTCCAAATCATCACCGTCGTCTCCACCGGGAGCGGGCGAGTTGAAGGCTGTGGGATCTGTCGAATCAGGCACAGGCGAGCCGCGGGTGGGAGTGTTGAGGGCAGGCGTGGGTGCTTCAGGAGCCGTGGCATCTGCATTGTCGTCGTTGTCTTCCACCATAGGCTCCATGTCAATGCCTTCTCGATCGGTGTCCTTGCCTTCAGGCGTTGGCTCATCGGTTGCGCCATCCTCTTCGGAACGGCCCTTCTTCTCAGGGTACAGGACGTACTCGCCATCGATGTAAGGCGTAAGGTGGGCCCATCGCCCGACTGGCGCTGGCTGTGGCTTAAACACCATCGCGGGTCGAGTCGCTACGGGCTTCTGAGGGCTGGGTTTTGTTTCTGAAGGTACCGAAGAAGCTGGCGTCTCAATGGTTTCGGCTGGGGGAGGAGGAGTTGAGGCCTTTATTTCGGCGGGACTTGGAGCAGTAACGGGCTCATCCTTGGCGGGAGGAATCTGAGGTGAATCTGAGATTGGAGTGTCGTTGGTGGTAGCGGTAGCAGTGACAGTGGCCGCTAGATCTGCAGGCTCATCCCTCTGAGGTTCCTCGATTTGAGACTCCTCGATTTGAGGCTCTTCCTTTGGGAGCTCCTTTGGAAGCTCCTCTGGAAGCTCCTCTGGAAGCTCCTCTGGAAGCTCCTCTGGAAGCTCCTCTGGACACTCCTTTGGGAGCTCCGTTGGAAGTTCCTCTTTTGGCGGCTCAGTCTTTGGATCGGCATCAGTCGAATCGCCATTCACCTGGACAGGTGCGGGGGCAGCGATGTCAGTGTCAGTCTTGACAGGCTCGACAACATTCTCAGGCGCTTGCTCGATGGGCGCTGGTGATGCTACGGGCTCGGGCTCTTGAACGAGAGGAGTAGATTCGGCCATCTCGACGTCTTGAGGGGGCGGGGAAGAAGGCTTCTCGACCGGGTCGATATCCATCTTGTCCTCTTGAGGCATTGGCGATGGCGGTTTCTGGTCTGGTGATTGGGGAATTTGTTGGAGTGGTTGATGATTTGTTTCTTCCTTGATGATGCTGGAAGAGGAGGTTGGGTCGGTGTTGTCGGAGGAGAGAGATGTGGGAATATCTTGAGGAACAACAGGATCAGGAACACTCTCATTGACAGGTGCCTCAAGTACACCGTTTGCTTCCTGTTCGGGTGCCGGTGAATGAGCAGGTGAAATTTGCCGATTTTGGTTAGCTGGCACTGCCAATGGTAAAGACAATGCAGCACCAATAGGTGGGCTATCGACAGGCGCAGCGTCGACAGTGTCAACGGCTGCAGTGTCAACAGGGACGGCCGGCGCGGGCGTTTGTGGTGCATCTGAAGCCTCCGGTTCAGGTTCCACTTTGGGAAGTTGATCGGGCTGAGGCTCTGCCGATTGAGGTAATATTTGATCAATAGGTTTCACCGCAGGAGGGACTCCTGAGGGCTTCTGCTCTACAGGAGGAGCGGGTATTGCGTGTTCCGTTTTGGGGTTACTTGAAGAGGCATCACCGGCTGGCAGTGCCGGCGGGTCAGTTTTGGGCGATATCTTGTTGGCTTGAGGAGATGAGTGATTTGAACCACTGGGCTCGCGGAACTCTGATTCATCGGCGTCTGAGTAGTAGACACCGACTTCTATCGTGTCCTGCACGTCATTGTCGTCGTCTTCGAGGGCGGCCTCATGATACGCCTTCATCTCAGTCGACTTGCGTGACGGGTTCCTCCGGCGAGTCGATGGAGTATCGGCACCCATCGAGGCGCCTCGCCTCTTGGAGTCGATGCCGTAGAAGTCATCCGTCTCATAAGTCACCTCTGACCTGCGTTTCCTACCGCGGGCAGACGAGGATGAGTTGGGGACGATGACATCGTCGTCGATATGCTCAAACGTGTAATCCACGCGGGCACGCTTACGAAGACTGTGACCGCCCTTTCTAGGGCCGTGGTCGTCCTCGTCGGCCATGGGATAGTTGTCCATGGTGGTAGAACGCTTCCTCGGGTTGAGGCCGCGGCTACTGCTCGGGGGGGAGAAGGTGAATGCGTGCTGCAGCGGCTTGCTTGAGCGGCGACCGCCAGCACTGGCACTCTGAGGGGTGGTATTAGTGTGGGCAACAACGGGGCTTGTGGATGAATTGAAGTCAAAGGAAGCCTCCGAAGCTGAAGTGGGAGAGGCTGAAGCTCCCAGGGGACGACGGCGATGAGTTGTCCGGCGCGAGCGGTCCATGGTCAGCCAGGACAGGCTGGACGGGGATGAGGCTGGGATGTTACAGCAAGGACGTGTAGCGGCCAGCCGGGCCCGCGAGAGGCGTCATGCGAGAACACGGAGCGGGCGCGCCGTGTAAATAAAGACGACCTACTCCCAGGGAGACCAGCAGAGATGGACAGACACGCAGCGGATTGGAGAAGGGGGCCCAGACGGGACGAGGCTGAGTGAGGGCGGGCGGGATATGAAATAGAATGAGACCCGGGATGAGCGTGTTGGAGTAAGAAGAGCGAGCCAGGGCAGAGAAAGAATTTTGAAGTACAGGGAACTGAACTGGCGGCGACTTGCAAAAAAGAGCAGAGCGTAGCGAAGCAACAAGGACAAGACAAAGGCAACAAGGGGCATACAGAAGCCGGCAAGAACAAGCCGTACCAGGCGGCGTCGGCGAGTGATTGCAATATACGTCAAGAGACGCGGGTGATGAAGACGGTCTCGTCTCCTTTTGGCCAGGCTTTGATTCCGTAGGTTGATTTTCTCGAGGTGTCGTGGTCCGTCCGAATAAGCCAACCTTACCTTGGCCCAGGACCCGCCCGCTGTTAGTGCCAACCCGGCCATTGAAGCCTCGCCCTCTAACACCGGGCAGACAAGGCTCATGAAGGTACTTGGGTACCTCCCCCGGGGTTCCTCCGCTCGGGACGCATCAGGCGAATCAGGGGCCGCATCTTCAAGGCCAGCCGCGCTAGTACCGCCCGGGCTTGGTGTCATTGGCCCTCGTCTGAGCGTGACAGTGTCGCCTGCTGCAAATCGCTGCGTGTTAGTGGCTGCTCTGCTGCTGTAAGTCGCCCCAGTACGCGGGGAGTACCTGGGACAAGTTCCTGATTCCCGCTTAGACGCTGCTGCGGCTAGATCTCTCGGTGGTAACCGTCAGGTATACACTCGACACAATTACACCTCGACTCTTGAGGTTGACAGCTGTAGAATTGCTCCGAAATTAAAATCATGTATTAATTCGAAACTGAAACGGTACTTGGGCTTTACTCATATATCTATCCAAAAAACCATTCAACGTTGTAACATCCCCTGTTGCGCTCTCTTCTATCGTCTCGTCTCCTCCAGGTCCCATTGGACCCTTGCTCTTGCTGCCTCGTACCCAAGCTCCAACCATCCCTTGCCGTTTCCGTTTCCGCGCCAAACAACCTTCTTACGAGTACACATACATATCAAACCCCCCGCCTCCATCTTCCAACCATCACAACTTCAACCTCCATCTAACCAGCAAGCGCCCTCCACGATACCGCACTCCTTTCTAGCGACGCCTCAGTTATCCATCACCCTCCACCATGGCGCCTAAGAAGACAACGGCCGCCGCCGCCGACGACGACAACCTCGACGACCTCTTCTCAGGCATTGACACCAAGCCCACAAAGACCACCAAGGCCAAGCCTACATCTGCCGCCTCCAAGGCCATTGCTGACCAGGACATTCTCGCCGACCTTGAGTCCGAGTTGGCCGCTGAACAGCCGTCGCGACCTCATACACCCCGGCTCAAGGATGCCGCCCGCCGATCTACTGCGACACCTCCCGCTGGTGACCCTCGCAAGTCCACCGATAGCGCACGCAGCTTGAGGGCCAGCTTCACCCCGAGTGCCACCAGCTCTGAGCTTCATGAAGCCGAGAAGAAGCCCGCGCCGGAGCCTGCGCAGCCCGCTCCTCAGCCATCTGGCGGAGGATGGTGGGGTGGCATTCTGTCCACCGCCAGCGCTGCCATGAAGCAGGCAGAGGCTGCCGTCACGCAAATCCAGCAGAACGAGGAGGCCAAGAAGTGGGCAGACCAGGTCAAGGGCATCAGGGGACTTGATGTCACCACTCTCCGAAGTTATGGTATGTGCAATCCCAGACATCCGCCCTTATGACGAAAGCTGATCGAGGCCCCAGGTGATGAACTGCGACATCGAGCTCTTCCCACCTTTACCAACATCCTCCACACTCTCGCGCCCCCTATTGGCTCCCATGAGCGACTCCTCATCCACATCACCCACGACCTTGTCGGCTACCCGTCTCTTGATCCTCTCATCCACAACGTCTTTGGTCATGTCATGTCGCAGGTCGAAGGCGGCGACCTTCTCGTCGTCCAGCGTGGCCAGGAGAGCCACTCGAGACGCAGCACCGACAACGTTGCTGGATGGCACGATGGGCCTTGGTGGAGGCAGGCTGATTCTCCCCGTGAGCTTGGCTTGATTAAGGGCCTGGCCGAGGGAACCAAGCTATGCCGCGCCAACGTCGAATCGTATGCGAACGAATACTTTGCTGCCAACGGCGGACTGGAGGGAGCCAAGTTCAAGGCCACTGAAGACGTGAGCGAGAGCAACCCTGTCCGAACTTCGGACTTGTTCTTGGCCGTCCAGGCCATCGCTGTGGATGACGACAAGACTTTGTTTGCTCGCACTGCCTCTGCCGAGAAGGAGAAGGACTCCTCCGCAGTCGAGAATCAGGAGGAGAACGAGGAACTCATTTGCTTCGCCGTCTTCATCCTGGACCCCGTCCACGACATTGAGTTTTACACGGTCAGCCAGACCGTTCCCGCTCGATGGGTTCAGTGGCTTGATTCTGCTGGTCCCCTCACCCCTCGCTCTAGTGAAGAGGGCGATGTATCGGAAATCAACGTTCCCGAGGAGATTAGAGACATCATTGAGAGTGGTGGTGTCGACCCTCGAGAGTGGGTTGCTGAGTGGCTTGAGGAGCTTCTGAATCTCTCGGTCGGCATTGTTGCCCAGAGATACGTTGCTCGCCGCATGGGCGTTGGTGAGGGTGGCCTGGGCAAGGGCAAGAGGAGGATGGAGGACCTCGTCCAAGACAACGCTGGTGAGGCAGCTCGGGCTGGTGTTATTTGATTACCGCCGCCAGTGTCATAGACGCTAGAAGCGCTGTATCGCAAGGTAGGTTGGGCGTTAGGGTTGGCGACTCTCAAGTGTAACTATCTCCAGAGCTTCCTAGTTAGCCTGGAGACTGATTGAATATTGGTGTTTCCTGTTTGGCAGTGTTGGAGTCAAGTTTTGCTGGGATGGCATTAATAGTATCTCGAGTCTCTAAATATACCGGTTGACCATTCTATCTCACGTCTAGATGCGCACCTCATCTATATCCCGCCGTGCCCCTTATGTATGACCGGTTCGATGAACCGTTCCGGCCCGCTTCAGCTCTCCCCTTGCTTCTCTGGTTGCGGTCTCCATCTCGACAAACTTCAACGGCCGGTACGCTGGATTCCACATCTGCTCCCTGATCCACTCCTCCAGCTCCTCATCCTCCTCGGGGATGCCCTCTTGTGTCGCCTCGTCATCATTGAGGGCCACCTGGATCACATGCCGAGCGATGCGAACACTGACGTCTCGCACCGAGTTGACATCTGGCAGCAGAGGGGCTGTCGGATCCTTGAGTGCAGGACTCAGAGAGGCCGCAGCCTCTACTGCGGCGACGAGCATGCGGTCTGTCAGGTGCTCCGCGCGAGAGAGCACGCAGGCCAGGCCGATGCCCGGGAAGACGACCGAGTTGTTGCACTCTGCGATGTCGATGGTAACTTCGGAGCCAGACTTGCCCCATGGACCCTTGACGGGAGGAAAAGGCGAACCGGTGGCGACGAGGGCCTTGCCGTTGGTCCAGTTAAGGATGTCCTCGGGCTTGGCCTCGTGAAGTCTCGTGGGGTTGGAGAGAGGGAGGACTATGGGGCGCTCGTGATGCTCGGCCATGGCCTTGATGATATCCTCAGTGAAGGCCCCGGGGACGGTAGAGGTGCCGACAAGGACGTTGGGACGGACGGCTTTGATGACGGAGAGAAGATCGGTGTTTTTATCCTTCCACTCTGACGCGGCCTTGACAAAGCTCTTTTGGGCGTCTGAAACCTCTACCTCGCTGGTGAGGAGACCAGGCTTGTCAATCAACCTACAAAGTGTGAGCTTGGTATTGTCAAAAAGTAGGAGCAAAACATACCAGATCTGCTTCGATGCCTCCTCGTGGCTGATGTCCCCCTCGGTTGCGATGGCATCTCGCACCTGATCCGCAATGCCGAGACCGGCACTGCCGGCTCCAAAGACAACCATGCGGAGGTCTTTGAATTTCTGCTTGCTGACATGGAGACCAGCCATGATGGCCGCCAGAGTCACACAGCCAGTGCCCTGGACATCGTCATTGAAGCAGGCAAAGTCTGGGCGGTAGCGGTCCAGAAGACGTCTCGCTGCATGCACGTTAGGATGTATCGAGCTTGCTATGGGCGAAAGGAAAACTGACCGTTGCTGAGACCAAAGTCCTCAAAGTGGATGTACGCCTTTGGGTACAGCTTCCTCGCCGACTGGACAAAGGTGTCGACGAACTTGCCGTACTCTTCGCCCCGGACACGCTTCTCCCTGAGGCCCAGGTACAGCTCGTCGCTGAGAAGCTCCTCGTTGTCCGTCCCGCAATCAAGGACGACGGGGAGAGTGCGGTTCGGATGGACGCCTCCGCAGAGAGTCGTGAGGACCAGTTTGGCAACCGAGATGAGGATGCCTCCGACGCCTTGGTCGCCGATTCCCAGAATTTCCTCGCCATCTGTGCTTCTTGTGAGTAAATAGTCTTTTGTGGTTGAAGGGCAAACTAACCAGTCACTACGATATAGTCGATGTCCTCTGCGTTTCCCCACTGCGCTAGGTTGTTGTGGACTTGATCCTGCTCATGGATGTTGAGGTAGCACCCTTCTGGGCGTCGAAACAGGCGAGAGTAATTCTGGATAGCGTCGCCTTCGGTTGGAGTGTAGACAACGCTCATCATCTCATCGAGATGGAGTTGGATCAGCTTGTGATAGTTCAGTACAGTCCCCTCTACACCACCCAAGATGTGTTTCCAACCTTGTAGTAGAGCACCTCATTCTGATCCTTCAGTGAGGTGAGAAAGGTGTTCTTGGCTAAATCGTTTGGCCGGGTCGAGTACTGATCGTACGCACGCTTGCACTGCTGCTCAAGCGTCTGGACGCCCTGGGGGAGCAGACCGGTGAGGTTGAATTTGCGGCGCTCCTCCGCCGGAAACGCAGAGCCCTTGTTGAGGTAGGGGGTGTTGAGGAGGGATGCGCCGGTGAGAGCGCAGTGGATAGGGCCCTTGGTGCTGAGGGGAAGATGGCCAAACTTGGACTCTTCAGCCATTTTGGAGGGTGTGATCTTGGGTGAGTTGCTCTACAGATGGTGGTTGTGCTGCAAGATCGAATGTGACAACGGTGGGCATATCAAGAGGCGGTCTCAAGCGTGGGAGGTGCTTCCTGTGCATGGATTGGAATTGACTGAATAAATGATCTGAGGATAAGCCTGCAGTGAAGCTCAATGACGTAGTTGAGCATAGAAATACATAGTTTCCACTTGACAGAACCTTGATTGAAGAACCTCTTCCTCCAATGATAAACACCAAACAACCAAGCACGTGTCACGGTCAACACCAACAAGACACGAAAATGTCGGAGCTCCTGGAGCCTCGCCTGTGTAGAATAAAGCCAATCCCACCGAAATGGGGCGACCCAACAGACGAGGACTATGATGGCCCTTTTTGTTCTGGCAGCTACAGCAGTAAAGGAAACGCCCCCCAAAAGGAGGGTGTGCCCTTTTTCGCCGTCAAATCACCCTTCAGCCTACTTCAGGCGGATAACACAAAACGTGCCGTCCGTAGAAGACCTTCGCGAGGAAGACTCGTGAGGAGGGGGGGGGAGTGGCTGAGAGGGAGAACGCTGCGGAAATGAGAGAGAAGGAGAATGAATGTACCTACGCTTCTGGAAGCAAACAAGAATTATCATGCCACGATCGGGTCGTCGAGACACGCGGGTGCATGCTTGTTGCTGCTGTTGTTTGCATCCATGGTGATGTGTTTGTTCAAAGAAAATTCTCTGCGACAGATTTTTGGTGGTGATAAGGATAAGGCTAGTGTGGCTCCACTAGCCGACCGTTGGCGGGCCAGCAACGGCTTGACAACCACGGAGGATCGTACTTCCTCGGGTGATTCTTGTAAGAATTTATGGTTATTTAATGAAGTAACCTTAAAGAAATTTAACGGTTCTATTAAAAGTAGAATCCTCCTAAATATAGCACTCTTAGGATGATAAAACGGTCAAGTCTCAGCTAAACGTCGTTTTGCCTCCGCTGGGTGTTAGTCATGAATGAACTTCACATCTCAACTCGGGATATCGAAGGTCCGCTTCCTGGGTATGTTACATAGATTTGGGTAGATCAAGAACTTGATTGAAGTTGTGTCGATTGCAGTCCTTATGAAATTCACATCGACTCACTCGGTAAGTTGGCCCAGTCTTGGTTAAACTAAATATCGTATTCTTCAGCCTCGCGAGCAATGCACTCGTTCAGAAACCATTCTAATACGGATTGCACCATCGCTCTATCTAGGCGTTCTCATGATGAGAAGTAGGTCTGACATCGGCGTCCTCGCCCTCCATGAGCATCTTCTCCGCCTTGAGGGCATCGATCTCAAACTCGGGGCCCAGGCCGACGTCACGACGGGCCTCGTCCAGCATTTTCGCGTCCTCCTCGCCAGTTCGGCTTCCAAAGATGCGGTCCATATCCTCAAGAGTGGCACCCTTGGTCTCGGGGAGACAAAAGTACAGCCAGACAATGCTGCAGGCGAGGAAACCGGCGAAGAAGATGTAAGTTCCCCATTCAAGCGTTTCGAACATCGGAGGAACGTAGAAGGCAACAGCAAAGTTGTTAAGCTTAAATTTTAGGTTAGTCATCGTTCTTTCCCAACCTGGGAGGCGAGGAAACATACCCAATTGCTCGACGCGCCGATCGAAGACCCCTTTGAACGGATGGAGAGAGGGAAGATCTCAGCAACCAAAGTCCACGAAACTGGCCCCCAAGTTGCTCCAAAAGCTCCAACATAGACCCAAATGAACGCCACAGCTACCCAGCCAGCTGCTGCGTGAGATTCCCAGTCGTGTTGGAACTTGGCGACGATGATGCCGGCGAGGACCATGGAAATCCACATCACAACCGACCCAACATACAGCATGGGCTTACGGCCCACCTTGTCGATAATAACCATGGCAGGAAGGGTCGACACGAAGAAAACGACACCAGTCACTCCGGTGGCAAGCAGAGCCTGAGTTCCGCCTGTGAGACCGAGACTCTCGAAGACCTGGCTAGCGTAGTAGATGATGGCGTCGATACCGCTATTTTCCCGTTAGCAACTTGGCTCTTTCCTTTATAGGCAGTCTCGAATTACCTCCACTGCTGCCAGAACATGACCAGCCAGGCCGTGGCAACTCGCTTGAAGTTGTCCCAGGTTCGCACGATGTTGTAGTACTGGGCAAACTCCCTGACCCACATGTTGCCCTGCTCCTTGGCAGCCAGGTTGGGGAACTGCTTGGCAAAGACACGCTGCTCGAAAAGGGACTCGGCCTTGATCTCCTTGTACTCGACCTGGATGAGCTGGTGCTCGATAGGCAGGTTGCGGAGATAAGACAGGGTCTTGATGGCCTCCTCATCGCGGCCCTTCTTGACGAGCCAGCGGGGAGAGAAGGGGAGCCACCAGATACCCAGGGCGAGAAGGACGGCCGGAATTCCCTGGATGATAGAGGGGAGCATCCACGCGAGGTTGCTCTGGCCATCGCCGTGACCGCCAATGTAGTTGCTGCCGTATCCGATCCAGAATGATAGCATGATACCGAGAATGGTACAGAATTGGTAGAAAGAAACGAGGAAACCTCGGAGTTCGGGAGAGGAGAGCTCGGCGTTGTACAGGGGGCTGTTGATGGGGCTGTTAGTCAAACACTCACGCACAACCTGGCGCATACTCACCCAACACCAGAGAAAGTTCCGACACCGATACCGGTGAAGAATCGGCCGGCGTAGAGCATGGAGGGGTTGTGGTATGTGGCACCGACGTAAAGGTAACTGCCCAGGATGACCCAGCAGCAAGCCGAGAACATGGTGTACTTTCTCGAGATAACCTCACCGAGGACACCGGCGGACAGCGAACCGAGGATACCCCCTAGCTGCAGAATCGAGGTGAGCCAACCAGTGGCGCTGGAAGACTCGACAATGGAAGGGAAGTTGTCCTTGAATCGAGTCATGACCAGAGACTGGCCGAGGACACCCTGTTGGTAGCCATACTCGAAACCACCGAATCTATTGCAAGATTAGCTTTTTGAAAGAAATTTTGTTCTGAGGGAGACGGACGAGGCAAAGAGGGCGATGACGATGAGCTTGGGGTTGTTGTAGAGAGTCCTCCACCGATTCTTGTAGGCGAGTTTGGTTCGCGCCTCGACTGTCGACTCCATGGTGAAAATGGTCACTGACGCTGAAGCAGGATAAAAGGCAGCGCAGGAAAAAAAGAATAGATTATAAAGATGGAGGTATATAGGCCCAGTCACTAGCCCCGTCTCGATGACCTAGACCAAGTGGTTAGCCTCAGATGGGGGGATGAGGCTCTCTCTTATATGGGACTATCAAAACCTGACTCGACGGCTTTCCCATCCGATCATCCACCTCCACGGTGACAGACAGCTTATTGATGCGCTCTCAGTTCGCATGACTCCCCGCAGGACCGCATACTGATGGCTCTCCCCCCCGGGGGCCTGGAGACATTTGGGCCTTACGGAAGTAACTCTACAGGCGGGAAAGGGAGGCTATTTGCCAATCCGGGGACCCCAGACCCGGAGAGAGGCGAGGGAGCCCAGGGGGTTGGATGCACCCCCCGGGGCACCTCGGTGAGACTCCGGCGGCTCGGTGGGTGGAATGCCCTGATTCGGAGATCAGCGCTAGAATAGGCAATGCCTACCACCAGGCCCCGGTCGTATGGATGCTACACGGTTCCCTTGTATATCTGGGAACATGTAGGAAGGGCTCGAGGGGGGCTTGGGACTGCCTTTCTGAGTATCTTACGGGCATGTTGACGTTGTGTCTTGCCTTGCCAGAGCCCAGAGATGTGCAGTGAAAGGGCGGCCGTCAAATGATCTCACGTTTGGACGGGCGTATCCGAGTGTCATGGATGTAACGTTAATGTAACGAGCCGGTGAGGGAGGGATCCTCAATGGCTCAGTTTGTAGTCATGTTTTTATATGAATACGCGTTTGACTGACTAATAGTTTGTTTCGTTACCCAAATTCCATGTTCTCAAAAAAGTCCATAATCGATAATCCCCGACTTACACGCTTGAAATCTCTTACAAAAAACGCACTAACAAAATTCTACAAAAGCACTGACACCATCACGCGCCGCCTCTATTTTTTTCTTCTTATTTCTCACTCATTCCCAGCTCCATCAGACTAGCACGGCAGTTGGTCAAAACGGGCGTTGCTACGACGCGCTGAAACCCATACTTCTCCACCAAGAGGGGGATCATTGCTACCCCCAGCATCAGGAGACCCCAAAAAAATACAACCCCCAAACCCGCAAAACTGCGGGACGGGGGTTCAATAAAGAGAGAGTGGGGATTATAAAGATCAAGAGATTTGTGGGAATGGAGTCAAAACATCTCACAAGAGGAGGCCAAGGCTCATCTTTTCCACACTACAAACTCCACCTGGGCCCATTCTCTCCTTCTAGTTTTTGCTTGACATCCGATCGTACCCGACTCTCGTGGAGCCTCTTTCGTAAAGATTGATAAAAAGAAGAAAGACATGTTTGATCTACGGCCGCTGCTCCTGTCCGTAAGGCTCTTAACTTGGCATCTTGCCCCGTGACCGTGGACAAGGGTTGCTAGGATGGGTTGCAGAACCGCCAGGCAGAAGCATTTCCGAGTCAAGTATTGGAGGATCAAACAAACAAGGGACCCGGCTTTGTTCCCGAGCGGGTTTTGACAATGCCCATCCTATCGTCAGGCGCCGATGGGTTTGTACTGTTGGTTCACCATGCCTTCACCTTGTCAATCACCCTTCAGCCGCAGACCCGGACCAGAGAGTCGCGGTAGTAGTCACTAGCCAAGGAACTGGGCTGTTTCTTGCGTCCCAGAAGATCGGATCCGCTCTGGGAGTTTAGAAATGCCCAGTTTGGCTATGCCTTCAAAGTCATCCGTCGACAACAATTGCTGTCAAGTCGTCCATCTTGAACTGCTGCACCCCAATGTTGACAGATAAGCTTGTCATCCCCAGATATTCCTCCCCCAACTTCAAAAAGAGGGTGAGAGATCTTGCGGGGGAGAAAAAGCGAGATGGATGGGCAGAGTTGCTATCCGGACCGAAAAGGCTGCTGCGCTTCAGAGTGCCTATTCGGGTCTGAGATCGCCGGGAATAAGTCGAGATCGTGAGCACCACGTGGTGCGCGGCATCAGGTTCTAGAAGCCGAAATGAAGAGGCGCCACAGCCGTTCCCACGCCTAGCCGGTTCGCATAAGGCTGGCGTATCTCGTCAGAATAGCGCAACTGAACGCGACTACATGGCACAAGACAGGCAAGACAGGGGCTCCGACTTGGGATATGCCTGCCACTTAACAAGCGGCTACACAAGCCCAACAGTCATGTCATCCATTGTCTTGGATTGAATGTGTATGGTACTGCAGCTGTTCCAAGATGTATACAAATCCTTCCGACAATGTTATATACCAATCCATCATCCAAACATCACCCTCGACAACTTCGAGGAAAACCACGTCCGTATATCCAATACTCGATATAAACAGATCCAATAAAAGAGTGTTTCCCATGCTCATCCTGACGTCCTGCTTACTCACCCATCTCTTCTCTTCTCCTATCTCGCATCCCCATCCCCATCCCCCATC